>JAJIBD010004881.1:0-93615 GCA_021461705.1 Cryptotis parvus
GCAGTTTAATCTTAGACTCAATGTATTTTAGCACCAGGATCCTTCAGGATCTTTCTCATTTGTACACTTAAACGATCAATCTATTTGCATCAAACTGAGAGGTTATGGGGAATGAGGAATTATGACGTCACACTAGAACTCACTATTAAATAATCAGATAGAGACATCATACATTATTAGTATCTGTAGGACAAGCCACAAAGTGTAATAGAAGAGAGATTGAGAAATACAGGGACATAGACAAAGAGATAGAGAAGTTAAATGCGCCTGCAATAGGGGCAGGCAGGGTTTGGGTGTGGTGTGTTTGGGAATTGGGTGGTGGGAATTGGAACTGGTGGAGGGATGGGTTCTGGAACACTGTATTGTAGAGACCAAATTATGAACATCCTTGTAATTCTATATCTCACATGGTATAATAAAAATTTTTTAAAAATGAAAGAGAGACAGAGAGAGAGAGAAAGAGAGACAGAGAGACAGAGAGAGAAAAAAAGAATGGTAGGTCTAGGGACTGGAGCAACAGTCTGCTGGGGAGGGCAGACTGTTGCTCCAGTCTGCCCCTCCAGTCTGATTTTTCCCTGCATGTGGCCAACTGAGGTTCAATCCCCGGCATCCTATATGGTCCCTTGAGTATCACCAGTAGTAGTTCCCGAGTGCAGAGCCAGGAGTAACCCCTGAGCATTGCCAGGTGTGACCCCAAAAGCAAAAAAAAAAAGAAAAGAAATGTGGAACTAGAGCAATAGTATTAGGGCACTTGCCTTGTATGTGGCCAACCTGGATTGAATCCCTGGCACTTCTGAATTCCCGTGAGCCTGCCAGGAATGATCCCTGAGCACAGAGCCAGGAGTAAGCCCTAAGCACTGCCAAGTGTAGCCCCAAACAAACAAAATAAAATAAATCGTTAATCATTTAACATATTGATACCAAGAGAAAAGACAACATTTTGGGTAAATCGGATTAATGAAAGTGTTAAAAAATTCATTTGTTTCACCTGTTGGTCCTTGTTCTTTAGAAATGTGTGTTGTGGGTGTTACGTTTCCATCAGTGGGAACTGTTGGGTGTCAGGTGACCTTGTTTCTTTGGCTTTGCTTCTCCCAGGCAACATGGACACGGCTCTATGAACTGAGCGCTTGTGTCTATGAGCAGCCTGGGTGGTGGGGGTGGAGGACGAGCAGGCTCAGGGCCAGCTCTCAGCCGCTGCCAGCAGTTCCTGGCCCCAGCTTGGTGTCCTCCTGCACTCTGCCTCCTCGGGACTCTGGGGCCAGCCAAAGGCAGGGCAGAGGGCCCTGAGGCCTGCCAGGGCTCTGGGAACTCAGGGAAGGCCCTCAATGCAGGCCAAAGGTTCAGAAGACAATGTGGGCAACGGCCAGTAACCATGGCTGGTTTATGAGAGCCAACACTTCGAGACATTCCAGCTGCCCAGTGCGGCACCTCCTGAGTGGAGAACAGGCCGTCTCTCACCGCCCTGCCCTGCCCCAGCCAGCCCGCCAGCCCTGGCCTGAAGGGAAAGATCAGGCTCCCCCAGCTCACATCTTCCCTGCCATTCCCCATTTCCCAGGCTCCTCTGGCTCAACGGGCTGCCCTGTTCATTGGAATTGAAGAGAGGAAGCTCTCCCAGACCCCACCAAAGGCAGGAATTGTTCAATAGCGCTTCCTGAACAGCAGCCTGTACCTGGCAGCTTGGAGGGACAGTCCTGGTTGGTCTGACCTGGGGTTAACCGCAAGCAGTTGATCCAAGCTTGACAGCTTTACAGGCCTGGAAAGCTAAGCAGACCTGAGCGTAGTTAAACAACCTTATCTAGCATTGCTTTTTCTTCCCCTTCATAAACTTGCTTGTGAGAATAGCTAGGCACCGTGAACTGTTGAGCATGCGTGCAGTGCTGGTGATGGAGCCCAGGCCAGCATCCATGTAAGGCAAAGGGTCTATATGGAGCCACATCTCTGACCTTCTTGTCATGCTTATGTGTGCTAGGAGTTTCCATATAGTCATTATTTATCTACTTATTTATTTGGATTTTGGGGTCACACCCAACAAAAGGGGTTACTCCTAGTTCTGCACTCAGGAATCACTCCTGGCAGTTCTCAGGGATCCTATGGGATGCCAGGGATTGAACCCGGGTTGGCCATATGCAAGGCAAATAAATGCCCTACCAGTTGTGCTATCATAGTTCCGGCCCCAACATCATTCAGTTTCTTTCTTTCTTTCCTTCCTTCCTTCCTTCCTTCCTTCCTTCCTTCCTTCCTTCCTTCCTTCCTTCCTTCCTTCCTTCCTTCCTCCCCTCCTCCCTCCCCTCCCTCCCTCCCTCCCTTCTTTCTTTCTTTCTTTCTTTCTTTTCTTTTCTTTCTTTTCTTTCTCTCTTTCTTTCTTTCTCTTTTTTGTTTTTGTTTGTTTGTTTTTCTTTCTTTCTATTAAACTGAATTTCAGGCTCAGTACCGATTTTGAAGTTCAGAGTATGATTTTTTCAGCCACTCTTTGTGGCTAAGAAGACTAAGGCCGACACTCAGCAGACTTGTTCGAGGTCACACAGCTAGAGAGGCCAAACTGGGACTGAGACCCAGGCCGTCTGGCTTGAGCTATCTGTGTGCCAAATCCCATTACGGAGCTTCTCTGGGGGATGCTAGAGAAATCCATTGTGTTTCGTTTCCCTTGACTGGCTCCCTTGCAAGCTGGTTTATGACAAACCTAGATCACGTGTCCACACTGCAAAACACGCGTGATGTTGACTCTGACTGATTAAAAAGTGAGGGAGGTGGGACAGTGGCGAACTGACAGAGCAAAAGAAAAACAATGCCAGAAGAATTCATGTTTCCATCACACTGTCAGTTTGCCTAAGTAGGGGAGGCCAGAGGCCATTGTCCAAGAGAAGGTGCAGTTTCTTTTGTTCCTTTCTTTTATTTGTGATGTCAGGATCAAACCCTGGTCTCTTGCAGTGCAAGGCATGTGCTTTACCAGTGAGCCACATCCTTGCCCAGTGGGGTATTTTTGTTATTTTGTTTTTGTTCTGGGATCACAGCTGGTGCTTAGAGGCTACTGGCTTGGAGGTTCCTCCCAGCAGTGCTGGGGAAGTGAAGAGGGATCAAACCCAGGCCTTCTGCGAATGCAAAGCATGTGCTCTAGCCCTTTAAACTAACTCCCTAGCCCACCAATAGCTTTTTTTTTTTTTCCATTTCAGGGACAGGGCTGTATTCAAAGATTTAGTGCTTGGGTGGCGTGGAGCCTCTGGGGTCCCCAACAGTATCAGGACAGAAGTTCTCTTCTACCTGAGGCCGCGGGAACGATGAAAACTCACAAGTCCGGCACAATTCCAAAAAAAGGCTTTTAATAGTACAACAAGCTCTATCACTGCAATCCAATATAATGGAAGAACTCTAGCTCTGGTCAGAGTTTAGACCACACATGAGGGCCCAAGTCTCCTACCAAAGAGGATTCCACCAGAGAGAGTCCCACCAAAGAGGAGACAGTACTTCTAGTCAGTTCCCTTATATGCACAAAAGTGATCCTAACTTCAGGGAGCTAACTTCAGGAAGTGATCCTAACTTCAGGTCCTGTCAACAAAGAACCCATGGGGCCAGAGTGATAGCACAGCGGGTAGGGCGTTTGCCTTGAACGGGGCCGACCGGGTTCAATCCCCGCATCCCATATTGTCCCTGAGCACCGCCAGGAGTTGAGCAAAGAGCCAACCCCAGGTGTGACCCCAAAAAGCAAAACAACAACAATAACCCTAAACAGTTTCTAGATAGTAGAAGAGTGTAGAAGGGTGTTGCCACACCCTACTACAGGTCTAAACAAATGATTATGCCAAGGACTAATCCCTTCTTCCCTAGGTTATGATATTATCTCTTGTGTAAAACAGTGGAGAGAGAGATGGGGTCTGGTACAAAGTAATACATCATGGGCTTCATATAATCTAGACGGTATTCACAAGGTCCTTCTTATTTATTATCTACAGCAGGGTGATTCTGAGTATCTTGTTCTCTGTCTACTGAAAGGGTCACACTCGCCTGCTTAAGGGCAAACTAGGATGATCCTTCCTATAATCTTTTTTTTTCTTACTTTTTTGGGTCACACCCGGCGATGCTCAGGGGTTACTCCTGGCTCTGCACTCAGGAATTACTCCTGAGTAATATGGGATCATATGAGATGCCGGGGATCAAACCGGGCAAGGCAAATGCCCTACCCACTGGGCTATCGCTCCGGCCCCCTTCCTATAATCTTAAATAGTCTCAACATAGCCGGGGGAGGAGTAGTCTCCTGGTAAAATCTAACTGTTCCACGCTGGGTGCAGTGGTATAAAGAGGAGCTGTGCCCAATCTAGAAAACATAGAAGTCTTAGTAGATGTATAAGTCAGAAGATACTCATTCAGAGTCAAGGTGACTTCTGTAACTGCCACATCCTCTATCAGTGTTTACATAGAGAAAGATCTCATTAGTATGAACACTAAGAACATGTAAATAGATTAAGCTGTGAGTGGATAAAACTCCCAAGCTAGCTAGGCCTGTCATCCAACACTAGGGGATCCAGAAGGTTCTGAAAATGCAGCCCAGGGTCTCTCACATGCCACTGAGCCATAATTTTAGCCCCAACCAATACTTCCTTTTTTTAAAAAAAAATAAATTGTTTGGGGGCCGGAGCGACAGCCCAGCGGGTAGGGCGTTTGCCTTGCACACGGCCGGCCTGTGACGGCCCGGGTTCAATCCCGGCATCCCATATGGTTCCCGAGCACCGCCAGGAGTAATTCCTGAGTGCAGAGCCAGGAGAAACCCCTGAGCATTGCCGGGTGTGACCCAAAAAGCAAAAAAAAAAAAAAAAAAAATTGTTTGTTTTGGGCTATATCCAGCAGTGTTCTGGGCTTACTCTTGGCTGGTTCTGTGCTCAGGGGTCACTCCTGGTGGTGATGGGTACCAGGAATGGAACCAAGGTCAGTCGCATGCAAGACCTTGCCCACTGTGCTCTGGCACCTGCTCTGAGTTCCTTGGAAGCTCAGTTGCAGGGCTGGAGAGATAAGGTAGCAGGTAGGACACTTGCCTTGAACACGCTCAACCTAGGTTCAATCCCCTGTATCCCGTATGGTGCCTCTAATTGAGCCCTGGGTTCCACTTTCTTTCTGGGTCCACTTCCCGCCTTTAAGGGGCCCCATCACTGTCATCCTCTGTGTGGGCCGTGGGGCTGCCCTAGACGCAGAGCTGGGCTTGTGCAGGGATCAGCAGGGCAGTGGAGCACCTGCTGGCTGCTTGGGGCTGCTCTTCAGAAGTAAGAGCCATTGCCATTCTTTTATTTTTTTTCTTTTTGGTCACACCTGGCAATGCTCAGGGGTTAGTCCTGGCTCATTTGCTCAGGAATTACTCCCTGGCGGAGCTCGGGGGACCATATGGGATGCCGGGGATCGAACCAGGGTTGGCTGCATGCAAGGCAATCGCTGTGCTATCGCTCCGGCCGCAGAGCCATTGCCATTATTCAACATGCAGATTACTCCAGGCCATCTCAGGAGACCATGCTCATATAGGGTGTTTGGGGATAGAATCCAGGCGAGCCCCATGCAAGTCAAATGCCCTACTCACTATACTATCCCTCCCACCATGGGCTGGTTTATTTTTATTTATTTGTTTGTTTGATTATGTATTTATTTATCTATTTATTTATTTTTGCTTTTTGGGGGTCACACCCGGCGGTGCTCAGGGGTTATTCCTGGCTCTTAGCTCAGAAACTACTCCTGGGGCCGGAGCGATAGCCCAGCGGGTAGGGCGTTTGCCTTGCACGCAGCCGGCCTATGCCGGCCCGGGTTCGATCCTCGGCATCCCATATGGTCCCCTGAGCACCACCAGGAGTAATTCCTGAGCACAGAGCCAGGAGTAACCCCTGAGCGTCGCCAGGTGTGACCCAAAAAGCAAAAAAAAAAAAAAAAAAAAAAGGCAAAAAAAAAAAACTACTCCTGGCAGTGCTCGGGGGACCACATGGGATGCCAGGGATGGAACCCAGGTCGGCCGCGTGCAAGACAAACGCCCTACCGCTGGGCTATCGCTCCAGCCCCATGGACTGGTTTATTTTTATTTTGCACTCATACCTAGCTGTGCTCAGAGGTCACTCCTAGCTCTGTGCTCAGGGATCACTGCTGGCTGGACTCTGTACTCAGGGGACCACGTGTGGTGCCAGAGATTAAACCTGTGTTGCTGCATGCAAGGCAAGTACCCTCCCAGCTTTATTCTCTCTCAATATTACCTCAGTTGCTCATACGCCCAAGAGGTGGGGAACAAGGATTCTGATTAAATACCAGGTAGAGTGAGATACCTTGGGAAAGTGTAAGGGTCTTGCCTAAGGCCACACAGCCAAGAAAGAGCAGAGATGGAAGTGGAGCCGGTGAACATTTTATTTGTTTTTAATTATTTTTATTTATTTATTTACTATAGCTATTTATTTATTTATTCATTCATTCACTCATTTGTTTTGCTTTTTGGGTCACCTGGCAATGCTCAGGGGTTACTCCTGACTCTTCGCTCAGGAATTACTCCTGGCGGTGCTCAGGGGACCACAGGGGATGCTGGGGTTCAAACCCAGGTCGGCCGCATGCAAGCAAATGCCCTACCCGCTGGGCTATCGCTCGGCCCCTCCTGAGGACATTTTAGAACTGCTCTGGACTCGTGAGTTTTCATCCTTTCCCCATCGGCCTTGGAGGTAGAAGAGAACTTCTGTCCTGATACTGTCGGGGACCCCAGCGGCATCCCCGACAGGGTAGGGAGCATATCCAGGAATACTCAGAGCTTATTGCTTGCTCTGCACTCAGGAATCACAGCTGCCAGACTCTGGGGATCATACAGGATGTTGGGGATCAAATCCGGGTCAGCCGCGCTCCAGGAAAGCATCCTACTTCTGTGCTGCTGCCCTGGCCTCTCCAGGCCACAGTCTTGAGCTGAGTGAGGCACCTGTCTTAACTTGTCACAGTCTGGGGAGCCCCACTGGTCACAGTGATGGGGTCTTCCAGTTTTACTGGCTCTGGGGTCTGGGGACAGTCAAACAAGGAACACTTGGGGCCGGAGCAATAGCACAGCAGGTAGGGCGTATGCCTTGCACATGGCAGACCTGGGTTCGATTCCCGGCATCCCATCTGGTCCCCCAAGCACTGCCAGGAATAAATCCTGAGCGAAGGAGGGGCCCTAGGTGGCCACCTGGGGACAAGGCTTCCTTGGAGTACCTGAGTCCCTGAATACCCCGTCTCAAGGCTACAAAAAGAGAGCTCTGGGGTGGCTCCAGGGACTGAGAAATGGAGCTGGAAAGGGCAGCCTGGAGCAGCTAGTGGACATGGGGGTCGGCTTAGGGGGCCCATGCCTTTGCCCACCAAGACCCTCTGGTGGAAAAGGATCATGAAAGAAAAGGGCTCTGATGGGGGTGTCATGGTGTCTGACGGCGAGGCAGGGGACTGTCCGGGATGGAGTTGGGGCCTCTTGACTGGCCGCCCTCATTCAGCCTGGACGGCCCCACCGTCTGACCGCAGCCTGGTGCAGGAAAGCAGCCCCACCTGAGCTGGGTGGTACCCGCAGCCCCAAGACCTTTCTCCGCTGCTCGGTGCTGCTCTGAGTGTGTGTGTAGGGGACAGGAGGCGGGCCCCATGCTCAGAGGGCCCCAGTGGACTCTCGCTCCTACGACCGCCTCTCTGACCAGAGGAACCTGGGCACTCCTACTATGTTCCGAACATCAAACTCAGTCAGAGGCTGCTTGGTCCGACCGCACCACTGTGCCATGGTGCTGGGCTCCGCCACCTTCTGCAGCCCCTCAGCCCAGCCTCCCTCTTTTCTCGCTCTTCAGTTTAGCTTTAATTCTGTTTGTTTTGTTTTGTTTGGGGACCACACCTGGTGGTGCTCAGGACTCACTCCTGGCTCTGTGCTTGGGGCTGACTCCTGGCTCTGTGCTCAGGACTCACTCCTGGCTCTGTGCTCGGGGCTCACTCCTGGCTCTGTGCTGGGGCTGACTCCTGGCTCTGTGCTCGGGGCTCACTCCTGGCTCTGTGATCAGGGCTCACTCCTGGCTCTGTGCTCAGGGCTCACTCCTGGCTCTGTGCTCGGGGCTCACTCCTGGCTCTGTGCTCGGGGCTGACTCCTGGCTCTGTGCTCGGGGCTGACTCCTGGCTCTGTGCTCGGGGCTCACTCCTGGCTCTGTGCTCAGGGCTCACTCCTGGCTTTGTGCTGGGACTCACTCCTGGCTCTGTGCTGGGGCTCACTCCTGGCTCTGTGCTCGGGGCTCACTCCTGGCTCTGTGCTGGGGCTGACTCCTGGCTCTGTCCTCGGGGCTCACTCCTGGCTCTGTGCTCAGGGCTCACTCCTGGCTCTGTGCTCGGGGCTCTCTCCTGGCTCTGTGCTCGGGGGTGTTGCAGGGCACCTAAAAGCCTAAAAGCCTCTGCATCTGCCCTGGATTGCCTCCTGAAGATCACTTTGTAGATAAGGAGGGAGTTTAAATGTGGCAGTTTATCTGACCATGTATTCTGTACTGGCTGGTATAAATATTCTCTCATGCTACCACAGCACCGTAGGACTAGCTAGATCTTACCAGCATATTTGCCTGGCCACGTTGGATCTCTAAGTAATTAGACCAGAGAGAAATGTTGTTTGCCTCCAAGCAAGCAAGCATGGCTCCCTGATAACTCAAAGGCAACTAAAATACAAAACTACCGTGAAGTAGATGAGACTCTTGTGAAGGCTTGGAGAAATATTTAACTGGCATTAGTATTAGTCTTTGGTACAAGACATGCCATCTCAGAAACCCCCTCTCTACCCTATAAAGGCTTTTCCAGGCAGATCTTGGCTCAAGACATTAGCATATAAAAAGACATTAGGTGAGGTGCTGGGAGAAATTACCTGAGGGCATTTGACCCTCCCCACCAGAGGAAGTTACATTTAGCTTACAGCTCCTCCCAGCTCTGCTAGGAGGCTTTGGATTAGCTCTGGGTTCTTGTAAACAGCCAGAAGGCCTCCTGAAGTTGCTACATTTCTATAGAGCTGTTTTCCTGTTTTCATCTCTAGATAGCCCAGCCCAGAATGGGCCCGGCTGAGAAGTTTGGGCAAATTTCTAGCTATAAAATAAGCTGCAAGAAGAAAGAAGTTTTCTCTTTTCCCTTTCACCATTTCGGCTTCCCTTGGCGTTTTGCTTCTCGGTCCTCTCCATTCTCTGTTGGGCCTCAACACGTGGTGGCAGCCATCTTGGCCTACACGTGGCTGGGGCCTAGCTGGGAACCCGGATTCCGGAGGTTTTCCCTGCTATTGGATTGTATATCGGAACCTGTGATAGTAGAGCCCTTTTAAAAACTGCATCAGATTCTTGAGTCTTCATCCATTCCCCGCCAGCCCCGGAGGTAGAAGGAAACTCGCTTCCCGGCACGGTTGGGGACCCCAGAGGCTTCCCCAACATCGGGACTCACTCCTGGCTCTGCTCGGGACTCACTCCTGGCTCTGTGCTCGGGGGCTCACCTCCTGGCTCTGTGCTCAGGGCTCACTCCTGGCTCTGTGCTCAGGGCTCACTCCTGGCTCTGTGCTCAGGGCTCACTCCTGGCTCTGCTCAGGGCTCACTCCTGGCTCTGTGCTCAGGGCTCACTCCTGGCTCTGTGCTCAGGGCTCACTCCTGGCTCTGTGCTCAGGGCTCACTCCTGGCTCTGCTCAGGGCTCACTCCTGGCTCTGTGCTCAGGGCTCACTCCTGGCTCTGTGCTCAGGGCTCACTCCTGGCTCTGTGCTCCAGGGCTCACTCCTGCTCTGTGCTCAGGGCTCACTCCTGGCTCTGTGCTCAGGGCTCACTCCTGGCTCTGTGCTCAGGGCTCACTCCTGGCTCTGCTCAGGGCTCACTCCTGGCTCTGTGCTCAGGGCTCACTCCTGGCTCTGTGCTCAGGGCTCACTCCTGGCTCTGCTCGGGGCTCGCTCCCTGGCTCTGCTCGGGGCTCGCTCCTGGCTCTGTGCTCAGGGCTCACTCCTGGCTCTGTGCTCAGGGCTCACTCCTGGCTCTGTGCTCAGGGCTCACTCCTGGCTCTGCTCAGGGCTCACTCCTGGCTCTGTGCTCAGGGCTCACTCCTGGCTCTGTGCTCAGGGCTCACTCCTGGCTCTGCTCGGGGCTCGCTCCTGGCTCTGCCTCGGGGGCTCGCTCCTGGCTCTGTGCTCAGGGCTCACTCCTGGCTCTGTGCTCGGGGCTCCACTCCTGGCTCTGTGCTCGGGGCTCACTCCTGGCTCTGTGCTCGGGGCTCACTCCTGGCTCTGTGCTCGGGGCTCACTCCTGGCTCTGTGCTCGGGGGCTCACTCCTGGCTCTGTGCTCGGGGCTCACTCCTGGCTCTGTGCTCGGGGGCTCACTCCTGGCTCTGCTCGGGGGCTCACTCCTGGCTCTGTGCTGGGGCTGACTCCTGGCTCTGTGCTCGGGGCTCACTCCCTGGCTCTGTGCTCAGGGCTCACTCCTGGCTCTGTGCTCAGGGCTCACTCCTGGCTCTGCTCAGGGCTCACTCCTGGCTCTGCTCAGGGCTCACTCCTGGCTCTGTGCTCAGGGCTCACTCCTGGCTCTGTGCTCGGGGCTCACTCCTGGCTCTGTGCTCGGGGGCTCACTCCTGGCTCTGTGCTCGGGGCTCACTCCTGGCTCTGCTCGGGGCTCACTCCTGGCTCTGTGCTGGGGCTCACTCCTGGCTCTGTGCTCGGGGCTCACTCCTGGCTCTGTGCTCAGGGCTCACTCCTGGCTCTGTGCTCGGGGCTCATTCCTGGCTCTGCTCGGGACTCACTCCTGGCTCGGTGCTCGGGGCTCACTCCTGGCTCTGCTCAGGGCTCACTCCTGGCTCTGTGCTCGGGGCTCACTCCTGGCTCGGTGCTCGGGACTCACTCCTGGCTCTGTGCTCGGGGCTCACTCCTGGCTCTGTGCTCGGGGCTCACTCCTGGCTCTGTGCTCAGGGCTCACTCCTGGCTCTGTACTCGGGGCTCACTACTTGATGGTGTGGAGGATGAAACCGTTAGCCACATGCAAGGCAAGTTCCTTTCCCACTGTATTTTCTCTCTGGCCCCTCTTTTCCTTTCTTTTTCAGGAGGGGGTACGCCTCTTCTCAGGGAGCTTGTGGTGCCAGGCTCAAGCCTGAGGCGCCTTTGTATGAAGCAAAGCTCCCACACTCTGACCTTACCCCGGGCGCCCTGCCGGGGACTACTCTGACCCCACAGCCACAGGCCACTACTACTGTCTGCAGCTCTTCCCCTAGGGGACCTCGGGCACCTGAATGTCCTTTCCTGCCCCAGCCTGCTTGCCCGGTGGTTCAGGGGTCCCTGGGTAAGCAGCCCTGGGGCAGAGGGGTGCAGGAGCAGACTGGTGCCCAGGCTTGCTGAGAGAACCTTGCCCCAGTCGGCCTCCTCCACCTCCAGCTCCCCTAAGATTCTTTCCTGGTGGGCGCCGCCAGATGGAGACCCTGCCCTGGTGGTATTGGGGGCATAAGCTGTAGGTGCAGGGAGACAGTCAAGGTCTTTGTGGCCTCCCCTTGGCCTGTCTGGACTTGCCACAGCTCTGGGCCCTGAGGTCTGGGGCTTCTGGAGCCCTTCTTGAGGGAGTCTGAGGCAGACAGGCCGATGAGGTGCTAATTGCCGAGTTAATTGGAGCCCAGTGAGTGAGCTGACTGGAGGGAGGGGTCCGTGACCTCCAAGGGCAGGGGAAGGGGTGAGGTCCTGGCAGCAGCTGCTCCGTTTGCTCAGAATATTGATTGACCAGCACTGACCAGCTGAAACCTCTGGGTCTTCCAGTCCCGGCCCATTATATTATTATTATTATTATTATTATTATTATTATTATTATTATTATTATTATTTTGCTTTTTTTTTTGGGGGTCACACCCGGCAATGCTCAGGGGGTTACTCCTGGCTCTGCACTCAGGAATTACTCCTGGCGGTGCTCTTGGGACCATATGGGATGCCGGGGATCGAACCTGGGCCAGCACAGGCCAGCCTCATGCAAGGCAAACGCCCTACCCGCTGGACCATCACTCCGGTCCCGTAGACCATTATTTCTGAGCTGGGCAAGGGAGGCTTTGTGTACTGTTACCTCAAAAACACAAAGCTGGAATTTTATTTTACTTTTTGGACCACTCCTGGCAATGCTCAGGGGCTTCACCCCCAGAAGTGGGGGTGTTGGGAGTCTAACCGGGATCTTCTGAGTGTAAAGCAGGTGCTCGGCACATTCTTGCATAATTAGTTTGGCTCATAAACCCAAATAGGGTTCGGAGAGATAGTCCAGCAGGTAGGGCGTTTGCACGCAGCCGGCCTGTGCCGGCCCGGGTTCGATCCCGGCATCCCATATAGTCCCCGAGCACCGCCAGGAGTGATTCCTGAGTGCAGAGCCAGGAGAAACGCCGGGTGTGACCCAAAAAGCAAAATAAATAAATAAATAAATAAAATAACCCAAAAAACCACCCAAATATTTTTTTTCTTTTTTGGGTCACACCTGGCAAATGCTCAGGGTCGTTCCTGGTTCTTCACTCAGGAATTACTCCTCATGGTGCTTTCGAGGGTCCATATGGGATGGCGGGAATCAAACCCTGGTTGGCCGTGGTGCAAGGCAAACGCCCTAGCTCTGGACTATCTCTCCAGCTCCCCCCCAAACTTTTTTCTGAATATTTTTTTGGTGTTGGGGACAGGGGTTTGGGTCAGGGTCAGCTGTGCTCAGGACTTTCTCAGCTTTGTGTTTCGGATCACTCCCAGAGGTGTTCGGGAGGTGTCTGAGATGAAATCATGGTCAGCGTTACCTTAATATCTGTACTTCCTCCCAGCTGTGGGCTGGAATTTTATTAGTTGTTTTGTTCAATGAGGAACTGGAGGCTCAGAGAGGTCTAGCAGCTAGTCCAGAGTTGCACAGCAATCAGGCTGTAGTGTCCAAGAGTCACTTCCCTCACAATGGGAAGGGTTTTTATTTTATTATTATTTTTGCCAACCTGTTTCCTTCTCACTTTCCTTCCCTCCCTGCCTGTTATCCTCTTCTGGGTGAGTCTGCATCATTACTAGGACCCAGGGGTTCAATTAAAGTCCCCCAAACCCCAAGAGAGCTGACTGAGGCAATCCCTGCCCCAGGGGCTGCCCCAGCAGAAGTTTTAATTAGCCATCACTGCTCTTCCTGGGACTCTGACCTTCCCAGCAGCTTCTACAGGGAGGCTGGTAGGGTGTGGGGAGCAGCAGCATCTTGTTGGAGTGTATGTGAGTGTGTGTGTGTGTGGCGCGCATACGCCGCAGCGCTGAGGGGGCACCTCAGCATTACCTCATTAATCCATTAAATGGAGTAATAAAACAAATGGATTAAGTTACCTAACTTATTAAAGCAGATGAAGCAAATTAAACAAGTTAATATTTGGAAAGCATTTTTTTTGGCTTTTTTTTTTTTGGGGGGGCCGCTCCCGGCAATGCTCAGGGGTTTCTCCTGGCTCTGCACTCAGGAATCACTCCTGGCGGTGTTCGGGGACCATATGGGATGCCGGAGATCAAACCCAGGCTGGCATGGGCCGGCCACGTGCAAGGCAAATGCCCTACCCGCTGGACCATCGCTCCGACCCCTGGAAAGCAATTTTAAAACTTATTTTGTTTTGCTCCTCTTTTTATTTTTGGGCTACACCCGGCTGTGCTCAGGGCTTATTCCCGGCTCTGTGTTCAGGGATCACTCCTAGCAGGGCTTGGGGGCCCTATGTGCTGCTGGGGACCAAACATCAGTCTCATGCAAGGCAAATGCCCTGTACCCTGTGTAGTTTCACTCCAGTCCAGGAAAGCATTTTAGACAGCACACAGTACATTGTAAAGGCTATACTTGTGTTTAAATTCAAAGCCAATCAAGTACAGTGGGTAGGACACTTGCCTTGCATGTGGCCAACGAGGGTACAATCCCCAGCACCCCACAGGATTCCCTAAGCATATCCAGGAGTGATTCCTAAGCACAGTTGAGTGTGGCTCAGAAACCAGATCTCTCTGTAGGTATCTGAGACCCTCTCAGGCAGTCAGGCTGTCCTGGGACAGGACGTGGCACACCTCTGGGCCATGGGAAGTGCTAAGGGTCCAGGGCAGGCTGTGAGCCTCTGTCCAGGCTGAGAAACTGTCCCCTTTACCATGTGGACAGCATAGGGCTGAGGCCACCCTGGGGTTTGGAGGACAGAGATGGGCAAGAATAGAGGAAGCCCTAGACCAGGAGCATCACTGAGCACCTGACCTACTGTGTGTGGCCTTGTAGGAAGGGGTGACACCCTCCACCCACCACAATTCAGGCCAGGTGGAAGCACAGAGGGGTCAAGGTCACGGGAGCACTGAAAGGCAGGGCTCAACCCTCAAACCCTGGGACGCTAATGCCTTGTGTCCTTCCCCTTAGCTCCCAGCCTAGTGGTCAGGCCACTGCGTCACATGCCGCAGTCCCAAAAGAGAGGGACGCTCTGCTTCCCTTTCTTTCTTTCTTTCTTTTTTTTTTTTTTTTTTTTTTTTTGGCTTTTTTGGGTCACACCCAGCAATGCTCAGGGGTTACTCCTGGCTCTGCACTCAGGAATTACTCCTGGCGGTGCTCAGGGGACCATATGGGATGTCGGGGATCGAACCCAAGTCAACCGCATGCAAGGCGAACGCCCTGCCCTCTGTGCTATGGCTCTGGCCCCTGCTTCCCTCTTTCTTGCCAGAAAATTGGGGCACTCTGATAGGGGTGTCCTGGGGGCCCTAGAAACCTCTCCTGGCCTGGGCCTCTGAGCGACGGGCAGTTCAGAGGGTCTGGTGCAAGGCGCCCCACCCCCTGGGCTTTAGCCAGCTCCCGCCTCCCATGGCTGTGCCAGTCCCAAGCCCGAGCCCAGCCTTCAGCCTTTGCTGCCAGGTGACCTGCCTAAGGGCTGGGAAGCCCCAGCAGGAACTAATGAGGGGCAGCACCAGGCACCTGGCCCAGCCAGCGCTGCCCACACCCGGCTCCATGCCCCTGCCCCACCTCCAAGGAAAGTTTTCAGGAAGGTTCACTTGACCTGCCCACAAGAGGAGGGGCCTAGGTAGGGTTAGGAGGAGCAGGGTGAGAGCCCCCACAAACCTCCCAGCTGGGGAACTCCTGCTGCAAATCCAGGGGCTGTGGGATGGCCCCGCCAGGTCCAACCACTGCTCGGCAAACAGCTGTGCTGCTCAGCAGGAGCCCAGAGGCGGGGAGGGGATCCCCAAGAGAGAGGCCCTGGATGGGGAAGGGAAAGGAGGTGATTAGGGAGCCTGGCTGAGGTCCAGGCTCAGGCTAGGGGAGAGCCTCCTGCAACACTCAGAGAAAATGCATCAGCCTCTCCCTTTCCACAGCGCTGCCCAGACTAGGGGAGGAGGAGGCCCTCGGGAGGGGGCTGCGGCAGTGGCAGCACTAGGCAGGGCAGGTGGAATCCTGCCTGGTGTTTCTGCGCGGGGAGGGGGGCAGGGAGGGAGCTGGTGGACAGAGCAGCCCACGGGAGACTCAGGTCTGCTGCCAGCGCTGCACCTGGGCCCTGCCTCCCCTGCTCTTGGCCCATGATGGAATAGGCCAGGGCAACAGCTCCAATGGCCGAGTGCAGGCTCTGCATGCAACAGACCCGGGTTCTATCCCCAGCACCACAGGGTACCCTGAGCACCACTATAAGATAACCCTGAGCACTGAGCCAGGAGCAGCTGCTGAGCACTGCCCGGTGTGCCCAAAAAACAACAAAGAAAAGAACTAGGAGGTCGCAGTGGGCCAGCAGCTTGGAGCCTTGCTGTCATGGTTCTTGAGAGACTTTGGCAAAGGGAGTCCAGGGGGAGGGCTTCAGGGAAACTTCTAGAAACAAGCTCCTTTTTGGGCCTTCGTCTTTGGCCTGAGGTGATTCCCTGCCTGCCTTTCCTTTCAAATACCCTGAGTTTCTAGGGCTGGAGATAGCGGGGAGGGAGCTTGCCTTGCTGTTGCCAACCGGGTTCAATCCCCAGCACCCCATATGGCCCCCAAGCCTGCCGAAGGTGACCTCTGAGCGAAGAGCCAGGAGTAAGCCCTGAGCACTGCTGGGTATGGCCCAAGAAACAAAACTAAACTAAAAACAACACACAATCAAATAACCTGGGTGTCAGAAACGCATGAAGTATGTGCCTGATGTCAGCCTAGCTTGGGTCTGGGTTGGGCATTAGCCCAGAGGAGGATCCGCCTGAGTCTAGCAGGGGCCAGGCTGGGCCCGGGCAGCAGGAGCACGGAGAGCTGCAGCTGGGAACTCAGTAGTGAGGGTGGGTCCAGCCATAGTACAGCAGGCCGGGCGCCCGGCCTTGCAGGTGGCTGACCTGGGTTTGGTCCCCAGCACTCCGTATGTTTCCCTGAGCCCATTAGGATCCCTGAGTGCAGAGCTGGGACTCAGCCCTGAACAGCACCAGGAATGGCCCTCAAGCAAACGCCCTACCCTCTGGGCTATTGCTCCGGCCCCTGTAAGTTATATTCTTATAGAATATAACTGGCAAATAATTATGCGTGTCTAAATACTCTCACCTAATGATATATGTGAGGCCAGAACAACAGCACAGCAGGTAGGGCGTTTGCCTTATCACGTGGCCATCCTGGGGTTGATCCCTGGCATGCCATATGGTCTCCTGAGCACCGCCAGGAGTAATTCCTGAGCAAAGAACCAGGTGTGACCCAGAAAAAAAAAAAAAAAGCAAAAATAAATAAATAAATAAATGATATATATGAATGTTTTTATGATTAGTCTTCATAACTGAAAAACTAATTAGAAATACTCTGGTTACTAAATAAATTCTCTGTTAAAGTTAAATAATTATGATATAACTATGCCGAAAATAACTATATTAACTATAAATTACTATGCTGAAATATGTATGTACATACTCTAATTATATTTCAATGTTTAAGAAAATAACAAAACTCACTGCTTCAATCAAAGGTATAATTATAGGAATTATTCAAGGGCATCTGATTCAAGGGCAAATTAAACTAATTTCTAAATTAAATTCGTAAAATTTACATATTCATGCCTTTTTTTAAACTTAGCACTGGGTGTTTGGTTTGGCTGTTTCGGGTAGTACCACAAGGTTATACTTGGGGACCACGCATTAGATTACTCTGAGGACCAGGTGCTGTCAGGGATCAATGGAAAGCAAAGCACGGGCCCTTTGGGCCATTTCTCCACACTGGACACCAAGCAGAAGCATTGCCTCAGACCAGGACCAAAACCAAATAATCGCTATGTGGGCAGCCAGAAGTAGGTGCCCAGGCTGGGACCTGACCTGGGTTACAGGAAGCTCCAGTGCTCTGTGTGGCCCTGTGAGAGCCCAGTCATCTGAGTCTCTGTCCTCGGGGAGTTCTCCACTCTCCACCCTACTTTTCCTGTCATGGCTGCCCAGACCCTTCCTTCCTCCTCAGCACCAGCTGCTTCCTGACTCGGCTCACTCTGCCCTGTCTGGGCAGGCCTGACCTTTGCCATTGAAGAAGCTGACCTGGGAAGTTTTGCTCCCTGAACCTGCTCTGAACTTGGGCGCCGTCCTCTGCTCCTGCTTTTTGCACTGCACACACACCTGTCCCTGTCCTTGGCAACCCAAGGCCCTGATTCCGGGGGTCGGGAGCAGCAGAATCATGGCAGATGGGGACAGCCCCTTCCCTCTCTCTGCTGTCTCCCCCATGGCCGTGCCACAGACTTGCCACACTACGGATCTGTCTCATTGATTTGCTGTTGTTCTTTGTTTCCTATTTTTGGGGAGGACCATATTTGGTGGTGCTCAGGGGTTTACCTACTCCTCGTTCTGTGCTGAAAATCACTCCTGGTAGGGCTCAGGGGACCATGTGGGATGACAGGAATTGAACCAAGGTCGGCGGCATGCAAGGCATGCCCTATCTGCTCTATTATTGCTCTGCTCCAGATCTGTCTCAGCGGGGCACCGCTAAAGGCTCAGTGGTCGCCACCGGCGTCATTCCTCCTGCTGCAGGGACAGGGACATTGTCCCTTCCTCAACAGAGACCGAGTCTCATTCAGTCCTCACTGGCCGCACAGGGATGAGGGCACAGACTCAGAGCCTGGGTCCTCCCTGGCCCATGCAGCACTGGATGAGCGATAGCACAGCGGGTAGGGTGGTTCCCTTTCACACGGCCGACCTGGGTTCGATCCCTGGCATCCCATATGTCCCCAAGCACCACCAGGAGTAACTCCTGAGCAAAAGCCAGGAGCCAGGAGTAACCCCTGAGCGGCGCTGCCGGGTGTGACCCAAAAATAGATAGATAGATGGATGGATGGATGGATGGATGGATGGATGGATGGATGGATGGATGGGTGGGTGGGTGGGTGGGTGGGTGGGTGGGGGGGTGGGTGGGTGGGTAGGTAGGTAGGTAAAAAGAAAAAGAACACCCCAGCTGGCGCTTGGGGACTAGTCCTGGATGTATGTGGGGAGTCCTTGGGGGAACCATACGGGCGCCCAGGAAAGATCCCAGGCCTCCCGCATGCAAAGCGTGAGCCCCGTCCTCTGAGCTATCTCCGGCCCTGCACTTTACTATTCTATTTCATTTAAATTTTCTGTGGTTGGGGGCTAGAGATACCGTACAAGAAGGGACGGCAAGTAAGATGCTTGCCTCGCGCGCAGTCATCTAGGATCCGATCCCCAACATTCCATATGGTCCCCTGAGCACTGCCAGAGGAGTATTTCCTGAGTGCAGAGTCAGGAGTAACCCACAACCTCCGGGGGTGGCCCCAAAACTAAAAACTAAACAAACAGAAAACCCCTGGATCACAAGCGGCAGTGCTCAGGGCTGATTCCTGGCTCTACACTCAGGAATCACTCCTTGACGGTGCTGGGGACCATTTGAGATAGAACGTGGCCAGCCGTGTGCAGGGCAAGCGCTCTCCCCGCTGTGCTAAGTAGCTCTCGAGTCCCCTTTTCCTACCCTAAGCCTCCCCCATGCACCAGCTAGGAGGGAAGCTTCACTCCAAATTAAAAAAAAAAGCCCTTTGAAGTTCAGCGCGGTCAAGTGCCCGGGCCCGCGAGCCAGAAAGTGGCAATGAATGAAAGGTCCACGGCGCGCGGGCAAATATGAGAGAAGGGCTCGCTGGGCAGCAGCCGGAGGCGCGCGGTGGTCCGGGGCGCGGAGGGCCGGCTCCTCGAGGGCTGGCCGCGCGCGGGCCTCGCCACCCGGGCCCCGGGAGCGTCGGCTCCAGACGCGCAGCCCGGCTCGGCCCCCGCCGCGCGGCCGCCCCGCCCCGGCCCGCCCCCCCAGCCCGCCCCGCCCGGGCCGCAGACGGCGCCCGGCGGCGGCGCGAACGGCGGCGAGGAGGGAGGCTCCGGCGTTGGTGCTCATCGCCACTTCCTTCTGGGATCGCGGCCGGCCAGGACCCGCGGGCTCGGCGCCGCCGAACCATGCGGCCGCGGCTGGCAGCGGCAGTTGGGACTCTGGCGCCCTGCAGGTAGGAGCTGCCGGCGCGGCGGGCGCGGAAACTTGGGCCGAGTTTGCGGACGGCGCGTGGGGAAGGGGCGGGCGGCGCGGCCCCAGGGCGCCCCTACAGGCCGGCCGGGGACGGAGCGCGCCGGGCCCAGGCCCTGGAGCTGCGGCGGCCCGAGACGGCCCCGGGGCGTGGGACTCGCGTGACCCCGACTGCCCCCACACTTCGAGGCTGCCGGCGCTGCTAGCAGTCAGGGCTCCCCGGTACCCCGTTCTGCGCTGCAGAGCTGGCCAGTGGAGCCCTGGCCGAGTCCTCCCGCCTCCTTCGGGGCCCAGCGCTCACGTGGACTGCCCGGGCGGGGATGAGGGGAGCGGCGGGGGCTGGGCCTGGGGGCGGCGGGCGCTGGACGCGCCCTGCTGGGATGGGCCGGCCCCTGCGGTGTCCCCGCCACGGCTTGACTCACCCGCTGGCCGCAGCCCAGGCTGGCGGTATCGCCGCGGGGTGCTGGCCGCGGGGACTCGGAGGCCCGGCCGCCCCCAGAGCGCCTGCCTGCGTGCACACGTGTGCCGGGGCCCGCTGCAGGGGGAGAAGGCGGTGCTGGGGGCGGGGTGGGGGGGAACCCGTGTGCAGATGCGGGCTGTGCACGTACTTGCAGCCGGGCACGGTGTGCATGCGTGGCCGGCGCCTTAACGGGGGGGCCTGCCGGGGTGCACGTGCGTCGCTGCGCCCTAGGGGCCGGGCTTGGGGACGCCCGGAAGCCCGCGCGGTTTGCCGGGTGCCCTGACGGTCCCGTAGCCAGGTGGGGCTAGGGCCTGCCAGGTACCAGAGTGACGGTCCTGGCGGAGGCTGACCCTTCCTGCCCCGGGACACGGCTCCTTCGGATGGTGCCTCCAAGGGGGCAGGTGTGAGAACACGGCTTGGTGCCCGAGGATCCGAGCGCACATGCCGGCCACCCCCTGCCGCAGGTCGCGCTCTCTTCCTGGTTTCTTCCTCTCTCAGCCTGTGCTGCATCCGGTGCCCCTCCCGGGGGTGGCCCCGGGACCCACGACCTGTCGCTTAACAGGCTGTCTCTCCCCCCACCCCCGTTCCTGAGTTATCCTGGGGTTGGAGTCTGGCCGCGGCCTGCAGTAGCTCCGGGGTCCCGCCCTTCTCAAGCACTTGCCCACAATCTGCACACACTTCTGCCCAACCAGGGTTGGCGCCTTCACTTTTGGTCTCTGCCTTGCCAAGTGTAGGGGTCTGGCATGAGGGAGTGGGCACCCAGCTCTCCATCACCTATTGGCAGGGAGTAAGGTCACCCCATCCTCTTCATAGTCCTCTGGGCTCCCTGGAGCCCCTCAGACACCCCCACCCCAGGCTCCCAGGTGGCCTCGCCTCTGTTGGCTGGGTTCCTGGGGGAAGGGGGTGCCTCAGAGTCTCCAGGGCAAAGGGCACGCCATGGGCAGAGCCCAGGAGAGCAGGGCTCCTGGGGGGGGCGGGGCTGGAGCAGGCCCCAAGGAATGGAGTGAGAGGAGGGGAGAGGAGCTTGTACTTAATTAATCCAGAGCTCCCCTGGGAGAGTGCAGGGGGGCTCGCATCCCCAAACCCTGTAACCTTTCCTTGCAGAATTGCGGTGAGCAGGTGGGGCTGGGGCTTTCTTGCTGAGTGCAGGGCCCTGGTATAGGCCGGTGCTGAGGGACTATATTGCCTAGACTGGCCTGAGGGTCTGTTTCTGGCAGAGATTGGTGTCTAAGTCCTGGAGTCCAGGAGCCGGTCGGCCTTGGTGCGGTGAGGCTGAGGTGGTGTTGGTTCCCATAACTACCCTTGACTACCCTTGGTGGTTACTATCGCTGAGATGTCCCTGTGAGAGACAGACAGACAGACAGAGACACTGGCCACCAGCCAGGAGGGAGGGGGTCTTGGGGTTGCTGGTCTTGGCCTGTTTGTGACACCTGGGTCCTTGCCTGTTCGCAGCAAGATAGAGCTGATTCATCTCAGCCACATGAGGGTTTCAGGATGGGGGTAACAGGGTGTTGCAGGGAGGAGAGGTGGGTCAGTGGGTGTCCTGGAGGGAAGTCACACCTCTCTGGGCCTGGGTCCCTGTGCCTTGTGGGCTTTGCTTGAGGACTTTCTCAGCTGTTTCATCATCAGTACAATGGGAGGTAATTGTCAGCTAGCCCTGGAGACGCTGGAAACAGGCCTTCAGCACCTCCTGGCTCCCCAGCATGTGAAGCTGGAACCGTGCTGCCCCGCGTGCCCAGAACAGACATCTGTTGCTCAGGGGCAGGCCCCTGGCTCCCCTCTTCTGCTGGCCCAGCCGGCTCCTTCCTGCTGGCGCCACAGCACCATCTGCTGGACACCCGCAACTATGCTGCTGGGGCCAGATTTACCCATTGCCCAGCAGGGAACCGCCTCTGCTGGGGGGGGCTATGGCGCAAATAAGTCCAGATGTTGCTGCTGTGGACCATTATGAGATGTGAGATGTCAAGTCAGAGGCAAAGATGTCAAGAGGATTTCATGAGACATGAATGAGTTCATTTGGAGCACTTGGAGATCTTTGGCATTCGGAATAGGAGCTGGTGGTGGCAGGGTCCAAAACTACTTCCTAGCCCCTCCCTTCCTTCCTTCCTTCCTTCCTTCCTCCCTCCCTCCCTCCCTCCCTCCTCTCTTCCTTCCTCTCTTCCTCCCTCTCTTCCTCCTTCTGTTTTGGGGCCATACCCTGCATTGCTCTGGGGCCTGTTTCTAGAAGACTTTGAGCTCAAGAGTGACACCTGGACCTTTAAAACAGTAGCACAGTGGGGGAGGGCATTTGCCTTGTATGCGGTCCACCCAGTTTCAATCTCTGGCATCCCATATGGTCCTCTGAGCCATCCAGAAGTACTTCGTGAGTACAGAGACAGGAATAATCCCTGAACACAGACGGTATGACCCAGAAGCAAAGACTGACCCATGATAGGCCCAAGTGATCATATGAGGTGCCCAGAGATTTCATTGGAGTCAGCTGTGTGCAAGGCACGTGCCTTAACCCCTGTGCCCTCTCTCTTAGGAGTGTTGACCCAGACAGGTGATCCTCTATGCACCCTGAAAACTCAGACACCAGATTTAGCTAAGCACATTAAGCACACACCCTTTTTTTAATCCCCTTTCATACTTACCTGATTTACTGACAGAGTTCACACCCTATTCCACCCTATCTTCCCGTTAATCATCTATTTGCTAGAGCGGGCACCAGTAATGTCTCCATATGTCCTGTCTCATGCTACTAGAACCCAAAGGCATCCGCTTGCTCCAGGAACATAGAGAGCCTCAAACCATTATATTAGGTCACGGGAATGACCTAATATAAATGTTAGTGGTATTTGGCATATCAAATACTACACGAGCAGCTTGCCAGGCTTGCCGTGTGGGTGGCATACTGTTTTAGTCACCTCTAAATAAAGCATTTATTGATGAACCCGCGCGCCACGCGAGCCGGGCTGTGATAGTCTGGTCTGCTGGGTGGAGTTGTGATGAGAGGGAAGTCGGATGTGGAAAATGGCGGGCCCCATGGAGTAGGGGAGTGTGGTCTGGCTTGTTGTGAGGCTCTGCTGGGGTGGCAGGCCAGGGTTAGAACCCGCCATGCCTCCTGGGCACCTCAAAAGCAGCTGGGCACAGGGAGAGCAAGTAGCAGCTCTGCCCCATGTCTGAGAGTCTCTGGTTCAGCATACCTGGGCGGATTGAAAAAAAATCTGCCCTCATATATTTAATATCCCTTTTCTACCTAAGAGTGAGATACTTCCCTGAAGTGACTCCTGGAGGCTCCTTTGTGAGTGCTCTACTGGCTCAGGATCTGCCCTCACCTGTAGCATCAACATCTGGCACCCGAACAGGGACCTGAGACAAAATGTGAGTGGACTGTGGTTGCCTGGTGCACTGTCACAAAGAGCCCCTTGCTCCAAACTGAAAGTGCTGCGCCCTCTGTTGGAGCAGGGACGTGTGTGGCCCTTCTTCTGAGCAGCTTTTATGTTCGGTGCGTTTACTTGCCTTTTTCACTCTGAACTGTCGGGAGTCGTGGGGGTCCCCCAAAACTTCAGGGAACAAGTTCCCTTTTATCTCAGGACAGCATCAGATGGACAAACCAAGAGTTCCGGCTCAGTGCCAAAGCCTTTACTAATTACCAATAATAAAACAAGCTCTGCTACTGAAATCCAAGATAATGGGATTCCCCAGACCTCTAGCTCTTTTGTTGTTGTTGGATTTTGGGTTTTTTTCCTTTTATGGGTCACCCAGCAATGCTTAGGAATTATTCCTGGCTGTGCTCAGGGACCATATGGGATGCTGAGGATTGAACCTGCTGCATGCAAGGCAAACACACTGCCTACCGTGCTATAACTCCGCCCCAGACGTCCAACCATATATTCAGGCCCAGGTCTCCCACCAAAATGGATGGTTTTCCCAAAGTCAGTCCCTTTGTATACCCAAAGGCCAGAATCCTTTCTTCAGGGTGTGTTAACAAAGATCAGTGAATCAGCTTTTAGGTGTGGATGTTAGGTGGTGCCACATCTCTGGTTCAGGTCTAAACAAATGATAATGCCAGGGCCTAGTTAGTCCCTTCCTCTGAGATTAACTCTTTTGACAAAACACTGGAGAGAGGGGGACTGGCATAAAGAAATACATCTTAATGGATGTATGTTCATGGGGAGAGAAACACCATAATTTCATGGACTTCGTGCAATCTAGATGGTGACCACAAGGTTCTTGTTTCTACTCTGCATCAGGGTGATTCTGAGTGTCCTGTCCTCTGTTTACTGAAAGGGTCATGCTTGTTTGCCTGAAGGCAAACCGGCATTATCCCCCCCTCCTTTATCATGGCAGAGTTGATAATCTGTAGTCTCAGCTGAGCCAGGGTGGTGGTATCCTGGTAAGTTCTAATTGTCCGGCACTGGGACCATTGGGTGTTAAGAGGAATTGTGCCCAATCTAAAGAGCATTGAAATAATAGTAGAGATTATAAAAATATTCCAAGACTTATTAATTCAGAGTCAAAATGACTCCTATAACTGCCACACCATCTATCAGTGTTTATACAAAAGGGAGATCTCTGTAGCATGAACCCTGGCTTAAAAACATGTAAGTAGCTTAAACAGCAAAGATCCAAAGCTAGCTAGGCCATGTCTTCCAACCCCGAATATAAGTGCCATGATCTCTACACGTCTCCCATGCATATGCCCCAAGAAGGGAGAGGTGCCATCCCAGTGGTGATGTGCTCTCAATCTTTTTTTTTTTCTTTTTTGGGTCACACCCAGCGATGCTCAGGGGTTACTCCTGGCTCTGCACTCAGGAATTACTCCTGGTGGTGCTCAGGCGATCAAACCCGGGTTGGCTTGCATGCAAGGCAAACGCCCTACCCACTGGACTATCATTCCGGCACCGCATTCTCAATTTAAAAGCTTCCCATTGGTAGGCATTTGACTTGCACACGGCTGACCCAGGTTCGATCCCCAGCATCCCATGTGATCCCCTGTGCACTGCCAGGAGTAATTCCTGAGTGTAACCGGGTGTGACCCCCCAAAAAGCAAATAAATAAACAAATGAATGAGTAAAGGTCTTCCCAGGGCCAATAATTTATCGTTCACTACTGCCATCAAACCAGAGAAACCCTCATCTGTGTCCAATACTCAGATGATAAAAATGCATATGATGAGCCGGCTACTGCCTCTTCGGATTCCGTCTGAAAATGACTTTGAAATGCCCTTCTCCCTCCCACACTGCACCCCCGTAGAGCCAAATGAAGCATATGGTCCTATGAGCTTCAACGTTCCTTCCCCACCTACCTAGAGAATAATCAGCTTCCATAATCAGCTTCCGTCTTATGAAGGCTTGAAAATGGGCTCACTCAGCTACTTTTTTTTTAAGTTTTTTTTTTTCTTTTTGGGTCACACCCGGCAATGCTCAGGGGTTACTCCTGGCTCTGCCCTCAGGGAATTACTCCTGGCGGTGCTCGGGGACCATATGGGATGCCAGGATCGAACCGGGCCAGCATGGGCAGGCCGTATGCAAGGCAAACGCCCTACCCGCTGGGCTATCCCTCCAGCCCCCACTCAGCTACTTTAAAAGGCCTTTGCAGGCCAAAGCGAAAGTATAGCGGGGAGGGCATTTGCCTTGCCTGCAGCCGACCTAGGTTAAATCCCCCAGCATCCCATATGGTTCCCTGAGCACCGCCAGGTATAATTCCTGAGTGCAGAGCTAGGAGTAACCCCCTGAGCGCAGCCGGGTGTGACCTAAAAAAGCAAAAAAAAAAATTTTTTTTTTTTTTTGCGTCGTGTTGATGAACGTCCCATACTGTAATGAATACCTTACAGGCTGGAGTGAAAGTGTGGGATTTTCATGTGGTTGCTAAAACCTGCCTAAAACCTTCTCAATATTTGCAGT
The DNA here is from genome assembly GCA_021461705.1 of Cryptotis parvus. Taxonomy (NCBI): domain Eukaryota; kingdom Metazoa; phylum Chordata; class Mammalia; order Eulipotyphla; family Soricidae; genus Cryptotis; species Cryptotis parvus. Next base: position 25,724 of record JAJIBD010004881.1, read on the forward strand.
GGAAAATGTGGTTTAGTGATGAGGGTAAAACACAACTCCATCCCCTGGTCGTTCTGGAAAGAAAATTTCAGGGGTTTGATTGACCTTTGAGATGCTGATAGGTGAAGGGGAGTAGCAAGATTAAAGAAAGCGAAGAAAGCGAGCGGCCTTACCTCGTGTTGTTTTACTAATTTATTTTTGCTTTTTGGGTTGCACCGGTAATGCTCAGGGGGTTACCCCTGGCTCTGCTCTCAGGAATTACTCCTTCAATGCTCTGGGGACTGTATGGGATGCCGGGGATCAAACCCGGGTCAGCGCGAAGCAAGGCAAACGCCCTACCGCTGTCGCGATCGCTCCGGCCCATGTCCCAATTTCTATTTCTGTTTCACTGTCTTTTTATTACTATTATTTTTTTTCTTTGCTTTTTGGGTCACAACCAATGATGTTCAGGGGTTACTCCTGGCTTTTTTTCTTTTTCATTTTTGCTTTTTTGGGTCACACCCGGCAATGCTCAGAGGTTACTCCTGGCTCTGCACTCAGGAATTACTCCTGGCGGTGCTCAGGGGACCATATGGGATGCCGGGGATCGAACCTGGGCCAGCACAGGCCGGCCGCGTGCAAGTACTCCTGGCTCTTTATTCCTGGCAATGCTCAGGGGATCATATGGGATGCCAGGGATCGAACCTGGGTTGGCGTCTGTGTGCAAGGCAAATGCCCTACCTGCTGTGCTATTCAGCCCCTCATTGTCTATTTCTAGTTCTCTGTCTCTTATTTCTGTTTGTTTTTCTGTCTCTATGTCTTTTCTCTTCTTTCGACCCTCTTTTTAGGCCCTTTCTCTGTCAGGCTGGCCCTCTGGATCCTGGCCTTGGTGCTGGCCCTCGGGCCTCGTCAGCAGGACCAGAGCTGCTGCTCTGTCCCTCAGGAAGCTCCCGGATGCTCTCCTGGGGCCTCTCTTTATAGCCTCAGGCCAGGTTCAGAATCCTGGCCTTGTAACTGTCTTAACTGTCAACTGCAGGGGGTTACCCTACACTAGGAACTGCCTTTTCTCTGCTTTTCCTCAGAGAAACTGGAGGGGGAGCCAGCCTCAGGCCTCACAAACTCAGGACAGATGCTTTAATTGCGGTAAATTGGGCACTTAGCAAAGATTGCCGGGCCCTTCCTAGCTCTGCCCTCTTAGGACAGCTACCCAATAAGCCTTTTTTGGGAAACTGGGCAAGGGACCAACCCCAGAGCCCACTGTGGGTGCCGGATGTTGATGTCGCTGGTGAGGTCGGATCCTAAGCAAGCAGAGTACCCACAAAGAAGCCTCTGCTCTATTAGGTGGAACAGGGATATTTAAATTGGGTAAGGTAGGGTGTGAGAAGGGATTCAAACAGGATGTGTGCTTCTGTACAGGGTTTGTGCTTAATTCCTTTAGTTACAGTTTGTTTCATATGACCTTGCTCTTAGCGTATTTGTGGTTTTTTTTTTTTTTTTTTTTGCTTTTGGGGCCACACCCATCGATGCTCAGGGGTTATTCCTGGCTCTGCACTCAGGAATTACTCCTGGAAGTGCTCGGGGACCACATGGGATGCTAGGGATTGAACCCCACCCAGTCTGACGCCTGCAAGGCAAACGCCCTACCCGTTGGACTATCCCTCCGGCCCCACTTTTAGCTTATTATCCTGCTTGTGACACTTAGTTCATCCCATGAGGGGCCAGGGTACCTTACTCACGGCTTGCCTGGGTTCATCTGAGTCCCACAACAGGATCTTTCTTTTGGAATGTAAGGAAGTGGAATCAGTTTAAGGGCAACTGAGGTTCTATTTGTTGCTTTTTGGGTCACACCTGGCGATGCTCAGGGATTACTCTGGCTCTTTACTCAGGAATTACTTCTGGCAGTGCTCAGGGGACCATATGGGAGCCCAGGGATTGAACCCAGATTGTCTGCATGCAAGGCAAATGCCCTATCTGCTGTGCTATAGCTCCAGCCCCGCAACTGAGGTTTTAAGTTAGGAAATAAGACAAATGCTCAGGAGTAATATTTCAGAATTAGCTCCTAGATAACAAATGCATAGCTTCATAGCTTTAACTGTGTTTTTGTGTCTATACAAAAGGCCTTTACTCTAGCACAAGAATATGCAAAGGGGCGTACAAGAAAGAGAAAAACATTTCACTTACAATACAAAACCCAGGGCTGACAAGTAGGAGAGGGCAGTGAACAAAGGGCAATCCAACACCCAGCACTGTAGGATTGTCCCTAGTAAAGAAATTGAAATAGAGGCAGGAGCAATAAATGGCCACAAAGCCAGCCGGGTTCAGCCCCTGGCACCACATGCCCCCAAACACTGCCAGGAATAAGCCCTGAGCACCACTAGGTGTGGCCCCAGCAAGAATAAGAAGACACAAAATGAACTTAAGTGATGTTGGGGGGCTCTTCGTATTACACAGCTTGCGTTGGTTCATTCATTCCTATGTGGTATTTGTTGAACAACTGCTAAGTGCCATGTTGTCACTGTGTTTTGTTTTGTGTTGTTTTTTTCTGCTTTTTTGGGTCACACCCGGCGATGCTCAGGGGTTACTCCTGGCTCTGCACTCAGGAATTACTCCGGCGGTGCTCGGGGGACCATATGGGATGCCAGGAATTAAGCCTGGGTTGGCCACATGCAAGGCAAATGCCTTCCCGCTGTGCTGTGGCTCCGACTCTTTGGTGCGAACCTGTGAGCCTGGTAGTGAGCCAATCCACTTTGAGCATATTCCTAACCCTGCCTTTCTCTCCCCAAGGTCAGCAGTGGAGTAAGCGGGAGTCCTGGAGGCCTTGAAGCCTTGACAGTGATGGCAGAGAAGCGGCCGCTGGGAGCCCTGGGGCCCATGATGTACAGCAAGCTGCCCGCCTGGAGGCCAGCTCCGGGCCTGGCCACAGCCTGCCCCCTCTGTCGGGAGCCAGGAGCCCTGCAGCTACAAGGGTGCCTACTTCTCCTGTCCCATGGGGGCCTCCCAAGACCGGGTCTGAGCGCTTGGCCTCCTGGACCCCGTATCCACCTTTGTATCCTAACGGTATGGCGGACCCCCTTGAGGACGGACAACCTGCTGACTGGCTGCATGCTGTACCGCTCGGCCTCAGATGCCTCTGACAAGAGCCAGGATCCCGGCCCCATGGAGCTCCTCCCCTTTTGGCCCCCCAGCCTCCGTCCTACCCAGGGCCCCCACTGGCAGCCCCCAAACCTGTTTACCGCAGTCCCCTCTGTTACGGGCTCTCGACTTGTCTGGGTGAAGGGGCAGCAAAGAGACCACTGGATGTTGATTGGACGCTTGTGACAGGGCCCCCTGTTGCCCCCCCACCGACCCCCTTGCTCTTTGACCCGGCTCCTGGCAAGGGCCAGTCCCTGGATGGCAGCTTCCTGCGGGGCTGCCCACGGGGACATCTGGTAAAGACCCCCTCGGCGGGCTTCTCCTCATGCCAGGCCTTCCTGGAGAAGTATCGCGGCATCCAGAGCAGTGCCAGCCTGCTTTCCTCCAAGTATGCAGCACCTTATCCTGCGGACACCAAGCAGGCACTGTCTGAGGGGCCGCCTAGCCCTTGGACCCAGCTGGCCCCGCCCCTGGGGCCAGCCTGCCAGGATGCAGTGCCTGCCCACTACCCCCTGCCCCACCCCTGCACAGGCCCTCCGTACCCCACTGCCTGCCGACACCCGGACCGGCAGAGCAGATACAGCCCTGCACTCCCGTGCAGCCTCTCGGAGCCCACAAAGGGCCGGGATACCAGGCCGGGGGGCTGGGCAGCCCCTACCTACGGCCGCAGGCACCTCCACACTCCCCTACTTGCCCCCACTGGGACTGGACTCCTACTCATACGCCCCTGCTCCCCTTCCCGCCCCGTCCCCAGGACTCAAGCTGGAGCCGCCTCTTGCTCCCGGTGCTCCCTGGACTTTGCCCCGCCAGCTCTGAGTTTTCCTTATGCTCGGGATGACATCTCCCTCTATGGCGCATCCCCGGGACTTGGGACCCCGTCTTCCCAGAACAGTGTACAGGCAGCACCTCAGCCCGGTGCCTTCCAGCGGGCGTGCCAACCTCTACCGGCCGGCCAGCCTTGCCCAGAGCCTGTGAGGCCGGCCGAGAAGCGGCGTGGCGGTGGCCCAGGAGAGGGAGACCCCGTGGCTGCCCAGCTGTGGGAAAGAGCAGCGCCCGGCCCCACCTGATGAACAGCCAGGAGCGCCCATCGTCATCCGGGATAGTCCCCTCCCCGGACCCCCCAGCCCTCCCACCCTGTGCACAGACCCAGGGGCGCCAGCCCCGCCCCGCCAGCTCCCCGCCTATGCCCATTATCGACAACGTCTTCAGCCTCGCCCCATACCGGGACTACCTCGACGTGCAGACCCCAGAGGGCCCCGCAGAGCCCAGCCAGGGCCTGGCGGGGGACTGTGGTGACACGGGTGAGACGCCGGCGCGGCCGCCCTGTGCGCTCAAGGAGGAGGCAGCCCCTGGATCTGAGCGTGAAGAAGCCCCCGCAGAGGTGCCTGTCCTCAAGACTCCCAGTCCAGGGGTGCATGTCAAGCCCCCAGAAGCTGTGGATGGGCGTGGCGTGGATGGCATGATGGTATCAGACCTGAGAAAGATGAACGCAGACGCTCCCGGGTGCCAGGGACCCCCGACGCCACCCCCCAGGACCAACTTCCACAGTTCCGTGGCCTTCATGTTCCGGAAATTCAAGATCCTCCGACCAGCACCTTTACCTGGAGCTCCGGCTCTGGCCCCCTGGGCCCACCCCGACCCCCACACCTACCCAATCTGTAACAGCCGCGCCCCTTGGCCTTCCTGTGCTCACCCAACCCTTGACCATGACCTGCTTCAACCTGGCCATGCCCAGTTCTCCTGCGCTGGCCGTGGCGGCTCCCGCCCCGGCCCCTGCTCCGGCTCCAGCTCCGGTCCCGGCTCCGGCCCGGCCCGGCTCCGCTCCCTCTCCCGCCCGCCTCCATCCACACCCCCTTCCAGCCTCTCTCTGGAGCAGCGCTTCACGGGATTGCACGCCTCTCTGTGCGATGCCATCTCGGGCTCCGTGGCGCAATCCCCGCCCGAGAAGCTGCGGGAGTGGCTGGAGACGGCGAGGGCCCCCTGGGGCCGGGCGGCGTGGCAGGACAGCCAGGACGTGCAGGGGCTGTTGGCGGCTGCTGGCGCAGCTGCAGAGTTTCCTGTGCACCCAGCAGTGTCCGTTCCGCGACGTGGTGCGGGCTGGCGCCATCTTCGTGCCCATCCACCTGGTGAAGGAGCGCTTGTTCCGCGCCTGGCGCCCGCCTCCGTGGACCATGTGCTGCAGGAGCACCGCGTGGAGCTGCGGCCCACCACGCTGTCGGAGGAAGCGCGCGCTGCGGAGCGCCCTGCACGGCTGCACCTCGCGCATGCTCAAGCTGCTGGCGCTGCGCCAGCTGCCCGACATCTACCCGGACCTGCTGGGCCTGCAGTGGCGGGACTGTGTGCGCCGCCAGCTGGGTGAGCATGGGGCAGCGCCTGTAGCCACCGCAGCTGTGAGAGCGAGGACAGGTGTGTGATGTGTGAGTGGTCGCCGGGGCTAGTGGGGGTCAGACCTGGGGTGGAAGCCTCTGTCTCCCAGACTCTACCTTCTGAGTTTTGCATTTTCCATCTGGACCACCCTGGGCAGTGTTAGGGTGCTGGGAATGGGTGCACCTACGGCCCCGCCTCTCCCAGCCCTGGAGTTGGGGTCCTTTGACCATTTGGGGCTATATCCCCCACGATGCTCCATAGTCTCCCTCTTTGGGGACTTGCTCTGAGGGCTCCCGGGGCCCTGCCTGGCAGGGAGTGTCTACAAGAGGGGCTCTGCTGGTCCCGTCCATGCAGGACCTGGTTTCATTTGGTTTTTGCCTTTGGGCACACTGGCAGTGTTGAGGACTTACTCCTGACTGCTCAGAATCACTCCTGGCAGGACCCAAGGCTGTATGCAGTGCTGGGGACGGAACCCAGGCTGGATCTTCCTTGCTGTGCGCTCTGGAGTGCACTGGGCCTTTTGTTTTTTTCTTTCTTTTGGGGGCACACCTGGCGATGCTCGGATTACTCCGGGCTCTTCACTCAGGAATTATTCCTGAGTGAATAATTCAGGTATTTGGGGGACCATATGGAATGCCGGGGACGGAACCTGGGTTGGCCGCATGCAAGACAAACACCTGCTGGATTATTGCTTCAGCCCCCAGTGGCAGGTTTTGTGGGCAGTGACAGGGTTCAGAGCTATCTGCATGCCAGCTCTGTTTGCTCCCCTCCCACACCCATGCTGCTGCTGTTTTCTGGTCATTATGGGGGCCGTGTTGGCCATGTTGTACCGGGATGTGACCCAGGACAAGGGCACTAACACTTGGGTCATACCTGGGCCCACAGGCAGCCTTTGGGGAGTTCACGTTCGGGAGAGCTGTGGCTTCGCCTGGGGAGTAGAGCCCCCTTTTGTCAGCATGTGGGGTGTGGGGAAGGCTTGGGGTGACTGCCATCTGACTATGTTCTTTCTCTAGGTGACATGGAGCCTGAGACAGGGTCCATAACCTCGTCAGAGCCCAGAGTGGCCAGAGAGGAGCCAGTGAGCCTGACCCTGGCTCAGAAGTCACCAGTTCCCAAGGCCAAGAAACCTACAAGGAAGCCACCAACCCAGTCCCGGAGAAGGCCGAGGGGGCTGCTCGGAGGCTCCTCCCCTCTCTCCCTCCTCTAGCCCACCCGCCCCACGCTGAAGGCCCGCTCCGAAGCCTGCTAGAAACCGCCTGGCTCAATGGCTTGGCACTGCCCACATGGGGCCACAAGACCCATGGGCCAGATCGGACTACACCTCGTGCCTCCCTGCTGGGTGGACAGAGTCATCCCCTGTAGCTGTGGATGGTGATGCTGTTTGACAGCTAAGTGCTCCCCAGAATCAGGAGTAGATCTTGCCTGTGGGTTTTCCAACTCACTTGTGTCCACAGTGGCGCTGAAAGCCCCAGAACTTTGGGCCCGCAGGCCTTGTGATCAGGGCTCTCCTGTTCTTGGGGCAGAACACGTGGGCCTTGAATATGGATGCTGGCCCCAGGTCCTGCTGTGTGGCCAGGCCAGTGTCCCACCATTCCCCAGCTCAGGCCCCTTTGTAAGATAAGGACAACACAGCCTACCTCACGGGTGGGGTGATGCCCAACGCCCCTCTACGGCTTTGCTCACCGCACCTGTCCCAGGCCGGGCCTGGGTCTCCTCCACCAGCGCCTATAACTAGAAAAGGTACTAGTACTGGCTGGTTTTGTGGTGTCGGGAGGCGTGGCTGGTCCCTGTGAAGATCTGGACTTCGCATACCTGGCACTTGGATTACATGCAGCCTGGAGCTCCCTGGGGAAGCCTGCCATGGGGTTCAGGCACACAGCCTGGGAGGCTCCATCACGTTGCTCAGCTGCCGTTCCCCCTTGCTGCAGTAGCCCAGGAGAGCTGTTTGCCAGAATACCAGCAGGGACGAGCAGGGCAGTCGCACGGCCCCAACTTAGCAGGATCCTGAAACTACGGACTGGTGTCCCTGGCAGAGCCCAGGACTGCCAGAGGCTGCCCAGCTGGGTGCCAGCCAGTTGGAGACCTTGAGCATTAAAGCTTGTAGGTGGTTTTGCATCTGGGTCTTTGCTGTGTGTTTTTGAGTGTCAGGGATCTAGCCCCACTGACTACTCCCTCAAAACCCAAGCAAGATGATGTGGGGTCCCGTTTCCCGGTGCAGGGACAGGCCCTCCCCTTCTAAGGCCCTTTCCTGCTTGCTGATGGCCTAAATTCCATCGCCTCCCTCGCCCCTCCACACTTATCTGTACTGTGTGCTCCAGTCTGCAGGGCCACCAAGCTGAAGTGTGGAATTTCTTTTGTTTTTTGAACACCTTGCGATGCTCGGGTTATTCCTGATCACTCCTGGCTGGGCGCAGGATTTATTTAGGATGCCAGGCTTCATCCTGCATCAGCCACCACGAAACAAGCATCCTACCCCACTGTGCTCTCTCCAGCCCAAAGGAATTCATTTTCTCAGGAAAAGGAAAAATCGCTCTAGCCTTCCCCCTGTCGGTCTCAGGAGATAAGTAGCGGAAGAGGAAAGTTCAGTAGCTCTGGGACAGGCTGTATGGGGCCATCTGCCGGGACTGCCTCGGCCTGGGAGTACAGGTAGGAGTTGACTGAGGCTTTTCCTGGGGACAAGCACTAACTTTTGTTGGTCTTTTGTCCTGTAGTTAGCATAGCCCTAAGTCCTCTCCTCCTAAGGGTCCAGAGAATGCTTTATGCCTGGAATTCTATTCCTTAAAGGTTTCCCACTCTTCTGACAGGTCCTGGGTCTCCCAGCCTTCTGAGTCTAGATTTGTTTTGGTTTTTCCTTGATACAGTGAGTTCCATTTTAATACCATGCCTGTCCTCTCCACCAGCTTTACAAACTAGCTCTTGGAGACCCTCCAGTCTGCCTCTTCTCTAAAGGGGGAAGCTGTTGGGCCCTGCCTGAACTGAGAGTGCCTTTCCCCAAACACCCCGTCCCAACCCAGGAAGCTGGGAGAGCATAGCTGTAAGCAGGGCACAAGCTCCAGCCAGTGGGCACACACTCAGCCAAGCCCCTTTCCTTGAAGTCAGGTGACAAGTCCTGGTGACCTTATGGCCTTATCTCCTTCCGGGTCCTAGTGGGCCAGGCATCTCCAGAGTCCCTGAGATGTCCTTCCCCTGGGGTAAATGCTGCCTCCCTAAAGCCTTCCAGAGCACCTTCATGTTCTCTCCCGACCCCTGCTGCACAGACTCCCTGCCAGGGACAGTCAACCCCTCTGTGCCATCTTCCTGCTACCCGCTGGCCTCTTGCCACCTCTGACCCGGAAGCCCAATGCAGGACTGCCCAGCTTTCTGTGTCCTTACCCTGGCCCCTGCTCCCTGCTGCCTTTGTCCTCTTGACCTCTGACCTGCCCTCTGCTTCCTCCCACACTGGCCAGATCCCCAGCCAGACATTCTTGCTGGAAACCACAGTCACCCCAGGGTCTGAGCACGTGTGCCTGCTGTCCCTGCAATCCGCACCCCTGCCCCCATCCCGCACCCTCAGGGGTCTCGTCTCCTTCCTCTCCACCACCACCTTTCAGGGGCCTCCACATGCAGTTCGTCCCCCTCCCACCTGTCCCCTCCCATCACAGCCCTCTATCAGGAACACAGTACTGGGCAGTGCTGTGTCCAGCAGGCAGAGTCTGTCAGCCTTCTGACTATGCTGCTTCTGATTATCCTGGACCTGGACCTGGGGCCCTCCCCAGGAAAGGCCCCTAGGCAGCCCTCACGCAGGACTCAATAGCTGCAGGAATAATGAATGCGCCAAAGGACCAGATGGCGCCAGGCACGAACCGGGGCTTGTCCGCCCGAGTCTTCCCCAACAGGACAGGGGCTTTGGGGGCACACTCAGTACTCATGTAGCCCCTGGGCACAAGCTCCCAAATCCACTCCCAGGAAGTACCCCTGCTCAGGCTTCCCGCCACACTGAACAGGCCTCTGTGTTCAGCTTCCGAAGTTCCCCAGCCGCCTGCATGTTCCGCACACCCAGGGAGAGGCCCTGTGGGTGTCATTCACACACTCACGGACTGACTCGGTGGGTGTTCACACAACACAGACTGTCATGGTGGGCGTTCATTCACATACTCTGGCACGGTAGGTGTTCATTCACACACAACTCACGGGCTGTCATGGTGGATGTTATTCACACACGCCCTCACAGACGTTGTGGGTGTTCATTCACACACTGTCACGCACAGACTGACTCATTCACCCGCCCCATTCATTCTTCCTCTCATTCACTTGTGCTCATTCACCTGCCCATTCACTCACACACGTTTATTGTGGCCCTGTGTGTCCAGCCTGAGCCAGGCCAGGCCAGGAATGCAGGGATTCCTGTCACCTTGGTGTCAGGAAGGTGGCATCTCTGAGGAAGCAGAGGCCGCATGTGCAAGCTCGGGAAGAGCAGCTGGAGGGTGCACACCACCTGCATTGGATATTGGATATTGTCAGCACACCACCTGCCTCGGATATTGTCGCTCAGCAGCTTCTGGCCCAGAGAGCTCCCGGAGCAGGTAACTGCCGAAGGTCACAGAGTTGTGTGCTGGGGTGGCCCGAGTGTGGTCAGGAGACTGCCTGATTGGGGGAAGGCAGGGAAGGTAGGGCAGTACCCTGGACACACTTGGGGAGCCAGAGGGAAGACTGGGGGTGTGCCCGGGGGAGGGTGATGGATGAGGTCAGGCCTGCGGCACCCATCCCTGGTCTGGGTGGGGACTGAAGGGGGCCAGGTTGGGCGAGGGCACTGGGAAGGATGGAGGCGTGTGCCCCGGGAGCAGGCAGGAAGCCTGGTGAGCATGGCCAGGAAGGGCACTGTCTTGAGGGCACTGTCCATGCTGAAGCGTCACTGCAGACGGACCCCAGAGCAACATGGGGTGACCCTGGGAGGACAGGGGAGACCATGTCCAGCCCTGACCATATGGAGGATGCAGGTAGAGGCGTTCTCGTGGTGGCTGCTGTGTTAGCCATCAAGGGTCACCCTGATGGGCCCCTGGGGCACTGAGGACTCGCCCTCTCTGGAGGACATGGAGCCCTGGGAAGAGGCCAGGAGGTCTTCAGCCCCAAGCCGCCAGTGCCCTAGGCCCCGGGTGCCTGCCTGGGGGTGGCTGTGGGGGCTCCAGATGGGGGGTGCAGGAGTTACAGGGCCTGGGGTTGCCCCAGAGGTGACCAATGTCCTCAGGACCTCAGGTGCAGGAGTGAGAACTATCGTGGCCATCCAGGGACTGTAGTGGACTCAGACCCCACCACGTAAGGAGCTGACCCCAGTGCTGTGTGCATGTTTCCTGCAGGTGTGAGGACCCAGGATCCATCTGCCCACAGAGGCTGGGGCTGGACTCCTGGGGCCACTGGTGGGGCTGGTGCCAGGGTGGACCTTAGATTGGCCCCAGAGATTCCCAGGGAGCAGGTGGGGCTCCTGGGGCCCCCTGTGCACAGGTGAGGCAAGAGGGGCCTTCTGCTCCCTGGATGTCCTGGGTCCACCCTGCCAGTCTGTAAGGAACTCGTCCAGCGGTAGCTCAAGGACAGCTTCTGACCCAGTGGGGCTGCGTCTCCGCGAGCAGGCAGAAGGGGCTGGGCCAGACCCCAGAGAGGCAGGTCGGCCGTGACGAGGGGGCTTGTCTGCCTCGGCCTGGGGCACGCCGCCCTCCCCTATGTCCCTCGGCCCTCCCTGCACCCTCACTCCTTGAGGGGCCTGAGAAAGTCCTGGCTCCCACACCGTGGACCCAACCCTGAGGCCCAGTCTCTTGAGGGGGCCAGGATGGCCGCAGATAGCTCAGGGTCTCTCTTTCCTCCCACTGTTGGGTCCCACAAGGGCCAAGACTGCTGCACCTTTCTGCACGGGACGGGCATGAGGGCTGCCGAGTGGCATTGAGCTGAGCCTCTGAAACCCAGGGCATGGTACCACCCTGCCTGCTGGTGTGGCCAAAGCCCCACGGGGGTCCTTCAAGTGGGTCCCCCGAGGCATCTCAGAGAGCCTCAGGGCTGGGAGCTGAGGAACGGCTCTGGGAGCTGCCTCAGGACCCCCACACCCAGGTGGGCTGGAACTAGACCAGTAGAACCAGGGAAATGGGATTCAGAGAAAGAGGACCCCATCTGCAGGCGAGTGGCCCCTGGGGCCCCTAACAGCCAGGAGGATCTGAGCTGTGGGCAGCCACCGCCTGGCCATGCTGGAGCTCCAGGCCCAGCTGTGGGGAGGAGCAGATGCAGCCCCTGCGGGGAGCCATGGTCAGCGTCCACCTCAGCTGCTTCCCAACATGCTCCCCTTCCACAGTCACCCCTACCCGAACCCTGGCCCTGCTCCTCTGGGAGAGGGGCACTGACTGTGCGTGGGGGTGTGAGTGCAGTAGGCTGCTCTTGGGGGTGAGGGGGCTGGAGAACCAATGCTGGGTGAGGATCAGTGGACCTGCAGTGCTGGCAAGAGGCTAACATGGAGTATCTGGAGAGCTTGTTTGGAGGTTCCAGCAGGGAAGCGCAGCTACTCATATACCTTTGACTGAAGACTGGTCCATCTCTGTTCGGGTAAGGCCATCCTCTTCGACTGAGCACGCAGCTTCGTGAGGGATGACATGGAGCGGTGAGGGAGGAAGGGGACACCCGCCTAGCCAGCCAGATCAGCCGAATCAACCCTGGCGATCGATGGGGTGACAGATGTTGCACAGCCAGATCACCCTCACATCCAAACATGGGGTATCTGGGCTGGAGCTATAGTACAGAGGGTGGGGCCGAGCAATAGCCCAGCGGGTAGGGCGTTTGCCTTGCACGCGCCGGCCCCATGCTGGCCAGGGTTTGATCTCCGGCATCCCATATGGTCCCCGAGCACCGCTTAGGAGTAATTCCTGAGTGCAGAGCCAGGAGAAACCCTGAGCATTGCTGGGTGTGACCCCCCAAAAAAAGAGGGCAATGCTTGCCTTGCACACAGCAGCCAAAACCGATTTGAACCCCAGCACCCCCATATGACCCCTGGGGCCTACAAGAGTGATTCCTGAGCATAGAGCCAGGAGTCAGCCCTGACAACTGCTGGGTGTGGCCCCCAAGGCAAAACCTCGGGAATCTCTGTATCCGGGTGGGCAGTGGAATGGGACTGGGGGCCCCTGAGAGCATCAGTCAGCCACACCCCTGCTCTAGCTCCTAGGACGAGGGGTCTTGCTCCTTTGCCCTAGACTGGCCGTGGGTAGGCTCTCCCCACCTGCCCACCCGGCACCTGCTCAGAAACCCTGGCTCAGGATGCTGTGTAGAGCTGAGGGTCTGGGCTGCTTCCTGGGTCCCGTGCAGGAGGAGAGCAGAGCTGGACTGTGGAGCTCACCAGGGCCTCCCAGTCTTGTCCCCTCCGTTCCAGCTTTGTGGTCCAGAACCCCCCTTTGTTCCCGGGCACAGAAGGGCTGAGTCAGCACTAAGAAGCTTCCAGCACTCCGGGGAAGCATAGGCCTATGGGCCAGGCCCTGAGGTCCCCCACACTCCCTGTTGCTCTCTGAATACTGCATCTGCCCTGACCACCGGCACAATGGAAGCTTCCAGAAGCAGAAGGCAGGCCAGGGTGTGTGGAGCCTCCTGGATCCCCCAGCTCTGCACTCCCTCCAGGGCAGGAAGTGCTTCCGGGTTCCCAGCCCTCCCCAGCTCCTGCCGTGCCAGGGAGTTGGTTCAGGCCCCATGCCAGGGCATGCAGCAGAAATGGGACCCAAACGGCAGCTTTGGAGGGGAAAATAAGATAGTCCAGCAGGCAGGGCGCTTGCCAGATTTGATCCCCTGAACCCAGTACAGTCCCCCGTACACCACCAGGAGTCATTCCTGAGCACAAAGCTGGGAGTAAGCCCTGACTCTGCACCTGCTCCCCTTCCCAAGATGCCCACTCCCCCGCCCAGGCTGTCCTCTGCCCCAGCTGCCCCTTTTTGGTTGCTGGGCTCAGGGTCCCCACCAGCCTGGATGGTCAGGGGTGGTGGGCTCGGGCCTTGGAGCCCGATTGTAGACCCTGATCTACAATCAGGGTCCGTGTAGTCCGTGGAGTCCGTTGTAGACCCTGATCTCCCCCAGGCTAGCTTGCCCTCCCTGGCTCCCCTCTGCCACTTGGTCACTTGCTGTGACCTTAGGATGCCCTGGGCACACATAGTTCACCTGGAGGGGCCAGACAGGCTCTGACAGCAGCTGGTGCCTCACAGGGAGGGATGACGCCGCATCAGTCCCTGCCCCGCCTGGCAGGACACCCCCTTCCTGGGGCTCCTGCCCAAGTGCCAGGTCAAGCAGAACTGGTGGGCTCCTGCTCCCCCACCTGAGGCTGAGCCCCTCACTCCCTCACCCCAGGCTCAGTGGTCAAAGCAAGGCTCCCTGGGCAGAATGAGGGCTGGGGGCTCACACCCCGCCCCAGCAAGCTCTGACTCTGGCCCCCTCTCCCACTCTGTCCAGGCAAGGCCACTGCCCAGAGGGCGGACAGCAAGCATAGTGCTCAGGCGCTTGCCCTGCACACAGCTGACCTGCATTTGACCCCACACACCCACACTGTTCCCTGAGCCCCACCAAGAGTGATCCCTGAGCACAGACCCAAGAGTTAGTGTGACCCAAAAATAAACAAGCAGGGGCCGGAGAGAAAGTCCAGCGGGTAGGGCGTTTGCCTTGCATACAGCCGACCTGGGTTTGATCCCGGCATCCCATATGGTCCCCGAGCACCGCCAGGAGTAATTCCTGAGTGCAGAGCCAGAACTTACCCCTGAGCATTGCTGGGTGGACCCAAAAAGCAAAATAAATAAATAAACAATAAACAAATAAATAGATGGATAGATAGATAAATATATAAATAAATAGATGAATAAATAAATTAATAAACAAACAAACAAGCAAACATTAACACTGAGCAGAGCAGAGGGAACTAGAGGGTTCATGAGTGCTTCCAGCAGGGCTGACGTTGGTGAGAAGCTTCCCCCAGTAGGTTGCCAGCACCTGAACGGTCAAGGCCAGGGAAGCCTGGGTTCAGGTCAAGAAGGGTTTTGATGGGCTGTTTGCATTGCACATGGCCTGCCAAGTTTCGATCCCCAGTATCCCATGTGGTCCCCCAAGCACCAGGAGTAAATTTCTTTCTTTCTTTCTTTTTTTTTTTTTTTTTTTTTTGGGTCACACCCAGCGATGCTCAGGGGTTACCCTGGCTCTGCTCTCAGAGATTACCTCCTGGCAGTGCTCGGGGACCATATGGGATGCCGGGAATCGAACCCAGATCGGCTGTGTGCAAGGCAACGCCCTACATGCCAGACTATCGGTCCGGCTCGCGAGTAATTTCTGAGTTCAGACCCAGGCGTAAACCCTTGAGCATCGATGGGTGTGACTCAAAAAATAAAAAAAATGGGGGGAGGATTTCAGCAAGGAAGGTTTTCACTTTCATTGTTGTGGGACCCACACCCAGCAGTGCTGTGGCTGAAGAGCACTGCACTGGTAGTCCCTGGGCCATCCAGGTCTCCTTCCACCTGGTTCCCGGGGTAGGAGCAGGAGGCGGGTTTGCCCTGGCCTCACTTTGCACACCTGGACAGACTGGAGGAGATAGTGTGCAGAGCCCAGTGCATCCTGGGAGGGTGCAGGCAGAAACAGTGTGATGGTGGGGACAGACAGTGTGTCCCACCCAGAGACTTTTGGCCTAGACACACCAGCAGGGATGGCAGATGCTCCACTTCGCCTCATCCCAGGACAGGCCTCTCTGGGCCAGCCTTTCCGGACCCTGCCCGATGTTGGAGGAAAGCCCCTGGCTTCCTGCTCCTGATCTTAGTCCCCTGAGGAGTTGGGTGGAGGACTCTGAACACTCTATAGGGACCTGCCCACAATTGAAGAGATTCTGAAGCAGCACAACTGGAAAGAAAAATAAACCCAACAGATTTGACAAAATTTAATCCTCAATATAGAGAATGTGGGGGCCACAGGAGGGAAAAGGGGAGTATTAGCGGTGGGAAATGTACACTGGTGGAGGGATGAGTGTTGGAACATTGTATGACTGAAAAGCCTTGTAACTGTATCTTATTTATCTCATGGTGATTCAATGAAAATAAATAAAATCATAAAAAATTAATATTAAATAGAAAAGTAGAGTAAGTAATAACACCATAGATTTCATTCATAGCCAACGAAAAGAAAATCATTGAACTGGAAGACAGGTCAGAAGAAAATATTCAAAGTTAAACATAATAAAGTGACAAAATAATAAAACAGCACCAAAGAGAGGTTCCAAGGGCTGGAGTGTATGCTTTGCCCATGAGGCCCAGGCTTGAACCCCAGCATTGTGTAGTTCCCAGGGCTCTGAGCTGGGGATAGTCTCTGGGCTCCACCAGGTGTGGCCCAGAACCAATATTTTAGAACATATAAAGGAAAGAGTAAGAGATAGATTATGCACCCCATATATCTTTTCCTTTTTTTGCTTTTTTTGGGTCACACCGGCAATGCTCAGGGGTTACTCCTGGCTCTGCACTCAGGAATTACTCCTGGCGGTGCTCAGGGGACCATATGCGATGCCGGGGATCGAACCCGGGTTGGCTGCGTGCAAGGCAAATGCCCTACCCACTGGACTATCACTCTGGCCCCATCACCCCATATATCGTCTTGGAGCTTATTTTCTTTTTGGGGACAAACCCAGTAGCCTGTGGGGTGGGAGGTGGTTACACCAGGTCCATACTGAGTTCCACCATGTAATGCTCAGGGGACCAATGTGGTGACCCAGATGGAACCTGTGCCTCCTGCATGCAAATCATGTGCTCAGTCCTCTGTGCTAATTCCTCAGCTTCTCAATATATATTTCATTATCTAAAATTTGTATTAAATTTTATACAAATTTTGACCTGATGGAATGGTTTGAGGCTCTTTATGTTCCTGGAGCAAGCAGGTGCCCTTGGGCTCTACTTGCATGAGACAGGTCATATGGAGATGTTACTGGTGCCCGCTCGAGCAAATCGATGATGAACGGGAAGACAGTGATACAGTGATAAAATTTGTATTGTTATTTGGGGTGCCACACCCATAAGTGTGTGGGCTTACTCCTGATTCTATACTCAGGGATCACTACTGGCAGGACTTTGGGGAACATATATATATTTTTGTTTGTTTGTTTGTTTTTGGGTCACACCGGCAATGTTCAGGGGTTACTCCTAGTTCTGCACTTAGGAATTACTCCTGACAGTGCTCAGGGGACCATATGGGATGCTGGGGATGGAACCCAGGTCGGCTATGTGCAAGGCAAACTATCACTCCACCCCCAGAACATATTAGTTGTGAGGAATTGAACCCAGGTCAACAAGGCAAGTACCCTATCCACTGTACTATTTCTCTGGTCCCATTTCATTATCTACTTTTTTGGGGTTTATTTTTTGGGGGTAGGGGTCACACCCGGCAATGCTCAGGAGTTACTCCTGGCACTTTGCTCAGGAATTACTCCTGGTGGAGTTTGGGGACCATATGGGATCACTATTACTATCTTCCCGTTAATCATCTATTTGCTAGAGCGGGCACCAGTAATATCTCCATATGTCCTGTCTCATGCTAGTTACGGGAATGACCTAATATAAATGTTACTGGTATTTGGCATATCAAATACTACACGAGCAGCTTGCCAGGCTTGCCATGCAGGTGGCATACTGTTGTAGTCACCTCTAAATAAAGCATTTATTGATGAACCCAGCGGCCGCTAGTGGCCGCGCGAGCCGAACTGTGATAGTCTGGTCTACTGGGTGGAGTTGTGATGAGAGGGAAGTCGGATGTGGAAAATGGCGGGCCCCATGGAGTAGGGGAGGGTGGTCTGGCTTGTAGTGAGGCTCTGCTGGGGTAGCAGGCCAGGGCTATTACCCGCCATGCCTCCTGGGTGCCTTACGAGCAGCTGGGCACAGGGAGAGCAAGTAGCAGGTCTGCCCCATGTTTGAGAGTCTCTGGTTCAGCATACCTGGGCGAATTGAAAAAAAAACTGCTGCAGGGTGGCTGTCGATGATCTGGACTGTGATAGTCTGGTCTGCTGGGTGGAGTTGTGACGAGGAGGGAAGTCCGGATGTGGAAAGTGGCGGTCCCCATGGAGTAGGGGAGGGTGGTCTGGCTTGTAGTGAGGCTCTGCTGGGGTGGCAGACTAGGGCTAGAACCCGCCATGCCTCCCGGGCGCCTCACGAGCAGCTGGGCACAGGAAGAGCAAGTAGCAGCTCTGCCCCATGTCTGAGAGTCTCTGGTTAAGCATACCTGGGCCAGATTCAGTCTCATAATCTGAAGGTCCTGAGTTTGATCCTCAGAGAGGGCACCATATGGGATGCCGGGGACAAAACCCAGGTCAGCCGTGTGCAAGGCAAACGCCCTCCCCACTGTGCTATCGCTCCGCCCCTCGTTATCTATGTTTTCCCTAGTCCAGACTCAGCAGTCTGGACAGCTTATTCCTGGCTCTGTGCTCAGGGATCATTCTTGGGTTTCACCCAGCATCAAGTTCAGGCATCCTTTCTTGTAGCTGGCTACATGCATATGCTCTGTTTTTTGTTTGTTTTGTTTTGTTCTATCTTAGGGTCACAATTGTTGATACTCAAGGGTTACTCCTGACCATGCAAGAAGAGAACCAAATGCAGTATCAGAATCAGACCCAGTTCGGCCACATTCAAGGCAAGACCCCTCCCCATTGTACTATCTCTCCAGTCCCAGTACATGCTCTTTGTTTTCTTATTTTTTAATGTCTTAATTTTTTGCTTTTTGGGTCACACCCGGCAATGCTCAGGGGTTACTCCTGGTTCTTCACTCAGGAATTACTCCTAGTGGTGCTCAGGGGACCATATAGGATGCCGGGGATCAAACCCGGGTTGGCCCCGTGCAAAGCAAACGCGCTACCCACTGTGCTACTGCTCCAGCCCATTAATGTTCTATAGGGTAATAAAATGGTGTCACTCTCTGCTCTGGGACAGATCAGCACAGATGAGATCTGTGATCTCATCCTGCCCTAAAGATCTGCAGTCCCAAGGGAAGCCCAGAGTTACTGGGGACTCACAGTTCCGCCCCTCTGAGTAGGAACTGGGGGAGGCCAGCACCAACCCTATCTCTGAACTGCTCTAAGTAGCCAAATAATCCTATTTGTGAAACAAATGCAGGGAGGGGACACCCCCCCCACCAGGCCTATTTCCACAGTTAGATCATTTGTCTGTCTGACCTTAGCTTCACTTCTAGCTGTTTTGTTTCTCAAATTCGCTATAAACAGTTTCCATCATTCACAATCTTTTTTGCTGGGGGTGGCACCACACCCAGCAGTACTCAGGGCTTATTCCTGGCTATTTGCTTAGGGAGCATTCCTGGGGGACCACATTGAGTACTAGGAATTAAACCCAAGCGGGCCGCACATAAGGCGAGCACCTTACCTGCTATATTCTTGATGCAGGTGAGGCAGAAGCAGAGACAGCAGGTTTCTGTTTGCAATTCCCAGGTTCTTCAACATTTTCAAAAAGAAAACACTGAGATGCTCAGACTCAGAGTTAGAAAGTACAAAAGTTTGGGGGGAGAGGAGGGGTACATTGGTGGTGGAAATGGGGCACTGGTGGAGGGATGGGTGCTGGAATACTGTATTACCAAGAACCAATTATGAACACCTTTGTAATTGTATGTTTCACGGTGGTATAATAAAAAATTAAAAAAAAAGAAAAGTAGAGAAAAGAAACTCCCCAAGTAGGGAGGAACTTAGTATAGGACTAAGTTAGAGTAAGGGAGTTTTATGTAGGCCTTTTTAAGGGCTCCTTTCATTCCTTATCAGTTGGAAAATGTTTACAAAAGATGCCAAAAAATAATAAGATCCCAGAAAATCATAAAGATGGTCTAAATCTCAGCATTCTTGCTCCTTATCTTAACCTCCCTGTTGGCCTAGGCTCCAGGACAGAATTTTATGGTCCTTATAATCTCTAGGAATGCTGGAGCCAGACTTTGGGAATGAAATGTGTGTCAGGTTGATGGGGGGAAGGTGACAAGAACAAACTGTGGTTTTCTTCTTCACTGGCAAGAGGAAACAAATAATTCAAGCCTAATTGCCAATTATCTTAGTTCCCTGTCAGTTGAGACTCCAGGGCAAAGTTTAATGTTCCCGGGAAGCCCCCAGAATGTGAGACAGAACCTCGGGGGTGGAATGTGTGTCAGGTTGATGGGGAAGAGATGAAACATCTGGAGAGAGGAAACTGCGGCTTTCTCACTCACTGGCAAGGGGAAACTGAGGCGTCCTCTTTCACTAACTCTCCAACCTCCATCATTCATAATATTAATTTCTTCTCCTCCTCTTCCTCCTCCTCTTTCCTTCTCCTTTTCCTTCTTCTCTTCTCCTCTTCCTCCTCTTCCTTCTCTTTTTTTCTCCTCTTCTTCCTCCTCCTCTTCTCCTCCTCCCCTCCTCCTTTTTTTTTGCATTTTGGGTCACACCCAGCAATGCTCAGGGCTTACTCCTGGCTCTGCAGTCAGGGATTACTCCTGGTGGTGCCCAGGGATATGGGATTATATCTGAATAGATTAGAGTATATGGGATAGCCAGGGATTGAACCCAGGTCAGCCACTTGCAAAGCAAATGCCCTACTGAAGCAGAGGACATGCAGATGTCAAGAGGCATATGAAAAGACACTTATTGTCACTGATCGTCGGAAATGCAAATTAAGACCACAACGAATTACCACCACACACCTGTGGGAACAGCTGTTTTCAAACAGGAGGTGTGGGGAGTGGGGATGTTCAGACAAAGCAGTCCTTGGGAGCTGCTGGTGAGAATAAAAAACAACACCTGGAGGGGCCGAGCAGTAGTACAGCAGGGAGGGTGTTTGCCTTGCATGTAGCCTTCGGGGTTTAATCATGGATTTGATCCCTGGCATCCCAAGCAGGAGAAAAGTAATTTCTGAGTGCAGAGCCAGGAATAACCGCTAGAAAATCACCAGGTATGACCCCAAAAACAAAACAAGAAAAAAGATAAGAAAAATGGCACCTGGAAATACAGGCAAAAAGACACACATGACAACCTCTAAATGTAACGTATTGTAATCCACAATGTGTAAGGGAAGGAAGAGAGAAAGAGAGAGAGAGAGAGATAAAGAGTCTGTCATAGAGGCAGGTTAGAGGAGGGAGATGGAATCGGGGACATTGGTGGTAGGAAATGGGCACTGGTGGAGGGATGGGTGTTGGAACACTGTATGACCGAAACCCAAATATGAACATCTTATGAACATCTTTGTAATTGTATATCTCACGATGGCATAATAAAATATTAAAAAAACAAGAACAGAAAAAATATTTAAAAAAATGACACCTGGCAGTACTCAGGGGTTACTTCTGGCTCTGCACTCAGAAGTTACCCTTAGCAGGCTGGGGCTGGAGTGATAGCACAGCCGGGAGAGGGCATTTACCTTGCAATGTGGTCGACTGAAGTTTGATTCCCGGCATTCCATATGGTCCCCTAAGCACTGCCAGGAGTAATTCCTGAGCAAAGAGCCAGTAGTAACCCCTGAGCATTGCCAGGTGTGACCCAAAAAAGCAAAAAAAAAAAAAAAAAAGTTACTCCTAGCAGATTGAGGGGACCTTATGGGATGCCAGAGATTGAACCTGGGTCAGTTGCAAGCAAAGCAAACACCATACCTGCTGGTTGTAATTTCTCTTCAGCCCCAGGGCACAACCGTTTTGGAAAAAGCTGTAGCATGTCCTCAGAAAGTTAAAGAAAGAGGGGCTGGAGCAATAGTACAGCAGATATGGCATTGGCCTTGCATGTACCAAATCCAGGTTTGAGGGGCCGGAGCGATAGCCCAGCGGGTAGGGGCGTTTGCCTTGCACGCGGCCGCCCATGCCGGCCATGCCGGCCGGGTTTGGTCCCCGGCATCCCATATGGTCCCCCCGAACACTTCCGGGAGTAATTCCTGAGTGCAGAGCCAGGAGAAACCCCTGAGTATTGCCGGGTGTGACCCAAAAAGCAAAAAAAAAAATAAATAAACAAACAAAACCAAAGACCCAAATCCAGGTTTGATTCCTTGCACCCCATATGGATCTTTTTGGCTTTTTGGGTCATGCCTGGAGATGCTCGGGAGTTACTCCTGAGTTCTGCACTCAGGAATTACTCCTGGCGGTGCTTAGGGGACCATATGGGATACCGGGGATCGAACCCAGGTTTGCCACGTGCAAGGCAAACAACCTGTTGTACTATTGCTCCATTCCCTCTGGCCCACCATATGGTCCCCTGAGCCTGCCAGGAGTATTTCCTGAGTGTAAAACCAGGAATAACAACTAAGCTTTTTGTAAACCAACTAAAGTTTTGGGTGTGGCCCAAAACCTCCCTGCCCTGTCCCGTATCCCGTGGGGGGGAAAAAAAGAAGAAAAAATTAAAGAAAGAGCTGCCATATGACCCAGCTACCCTACTTCTGAGTGCCTATCTAAAGCATGAAAACATTAACACAAAAATGTTGTATCCCCTTCGATGTTCAATGCAGCGTTACTTACAAGATCTAAATTATGGAGGTAACCAAAATGCCTGTCCATAGATGAGTGGATAAGGATCTGGTATTCCACTGACAGCAGGGACTACCAACTAGTTAAGTGCTGAAAAAGATACAAGTGAAGGGGCCAGAACTATTGTACAGTGGGGAGGTCTTTCGCCTTGCACATAGCTGACTTAGGCTCAATTTCCAGTATCCCATATGGTCCCCCAAGCCATGTCAGGAGTGATCCTTGAGTACAGAGCCAGGATTAACCCCTGAGCATCACTGGGTGTGCCCCCAAGAACAACAACCACAACTACACACACACAAGTTATCTGAAAAGGAATTTCTGCTATAGTTCCCAGTATGACTGAGGGTGTCAGCTCAGATCCTAGGCCAGGACTCAGCAAGACCTGTAAAGGGTTCACTAAGCAGGGACAGAGCACCTGCTAAGCCTGAAGAATCCTTGGGGCCGGAGTGATAGTACAGCAGGTAGGGCATTTGCCTGGCATACCATACAGTCTTCCGAACACCGCAAGGAGTAATTCCTGAGCGCAGAGCCAGGAGAAACCCCTGAGTATCACCGGCTATGACCCAAAAAAAGCAAACATAAATATAATAATAATAACAACAATAATAACAATAAAAGACTCCCACCAGATCCTCCACACACCCTAGGAATGGGCTCTTCCCAGCACAGAAAGCCAAGCTAGGACATTGGTATAAGGTTGGTGAGTTCAGCTTTGCAAAAGCAAATGGGGGAGGGCTGCACTCCATCTTGGGGTCCCCTCTGCCACTCTACTGTGGGTGTGCCACTCTCCCTGAGACACATGCCACTGTAGGGTTGGCATGTCCCATTCTGGGGTACATAATTTCTTTCTTCGGTGAGGTGGTGATGGGAGGGTTGTGACCATACATGTCAGTGTACTCATGACTTACTTCTGCCTCTATGCTCAGGGTCAAACCTGCTAGGCCTGAGGGACTATAATGTGCCAGGATGAGTCAGCAAACACCTTACTTGCTGTACTATTTCTCTGCCCTGTATTTGTCTTACACTTTGTTTTTTGCTTTTTTGGATCACATCTGGCAATACTCAGAGGCTACTGCCTCTGCACTCAGGAATTACTCCTGGTGGTGCTCTGGGGACCATATGGGATGTCAGGGATCAAACCCGGGTTGGCCGCATGCAAGGCAAATGCCCTACCTGCTGTGCTATCACTCTGGCCCATGTTTGTCTTACACTTGACAGTGTCCTCTTCTCTTACCTCTCTCATGTTTTCCTACATAAAGCTTTTTCATGGCATTATCTTCCGAAATTCTCTGCGAGGATAGACAGGAGCCTAGGAACCTGGGTGGAGAAAGGTCTTTACTGACCCGCCACTTACAAGCCAAAGGACTTCCTTGGCATGCTGGCTTGTGGCGAACAGTGCAGGAGGGTGGGCGCTGCACATTTTTTTTTTTTTTTTTTTTTTAGATGGAAGTGTCCATATCTGGCAGTGCTTCAGGATTACTCCTGGCTTGGAGTTCAGGAATTACTCTTGGCTGGGCTCAGGGACGCCGGGAATCAAACTCTGGTAGCCAAGTACAAGGCAAGCACTCTACCTGCAGTACTATAGTATAGTACTATTCAATTTCCATAAGGATCGTCCTAGACACGGGGGCTCCACAAACTCTCCACCTGCAACAAAAGCTTACCATTCTTGGCAGAACGGAAAGGCCCCAAGGGAATCGTGAGAAGCAAAGTAAGTTCACGGGGAAGAGGCAGGTATTGGGAGATTTTACCAGTCTGTGCAACACAAGGATGTAACATTGGAGACGGAATGAAATAAACAGACCAATAGCGGGACACTGACAATGAACTAAGGTGGCCGAGGGGGAGATAAGGGAAGACAGATGGGGGCGTCGAGAGACTGGTAGCGGGTTCCATTTGTGCCTATAGAGCTCTTGCACCAGCCCGCGGCGGAAACCAAGGGTGGCTTGAGGAAGGCAGGGAATACTGGGCCCCCGGAAGGCAATCACTGTCAACGCCAAGAGCCCCGGGCCGCCGCCACCCCACGGGGCCCCAGGGGCCTCAGGTGCGCAAGTACAAGGTGCGCTCTATCGGACTGCTTTCCTCCTCCGCTCTGTTAAGTGGGGACTAGCTCAGGCCTTTCCCGAGAAGTCCCGGGCAAGAGAGCCAGACGTCCCGCCTTCACCAGGGGAAGCATCAGGGACGCGGAAGCGCCCGCCCGGCGAGGTCACGTGAGCGCGGGATCAGCTGACTCGGCGCGAGCGGAGGAGCAGCTGCTGGGCCGCGGCTCTTGGCACCATGGTGAGGCCCGAGCCGTGAGGCCAGGGGGCAGTCGGGCGGGTGGCTGAGGTGGGTGCGTGAGTCTCTCTGCCGGCCCTGCGGGCAGGTGCTGGCACGGCCTTTTGGGTGCCAGAGTGCCGGGCGGCTCCGCAGCCGACAGCTCGGCGTGGCCCAGACCTCATTGTCCAGTAGAGTCGGGGGGTGCTGGGCAGCTGTCCGGCTGCTTTCTGGTTGCTAAGGAAAAGGGCTCCTGATCCCCGTGGCAGACACCGGGCCTTGCTCGGATCAGAAGTCTCGGATCAGCGGGAAGGGCTTTTGCCTTGCACACGGCCAGCCCATGCTGGCCCGGGTTCGATCCCCGGCATCCCATATGGTCCCCCGAGCACCGCCAGGAGTAATTCCTGAGTGCAGAGCCAGGAGTAATCCCTGAGGGTCGCTGGGTATGACCCAAAAAGCAAAAAATAAATTCACTGTCACTGTCTTCCCGTTCTTCATCGATTTGCTCGAGAGGGCCCCAGTAACATCTCCATATGTCCTATTTCATGCTAGTAGAGCCCAAGGCATCTGCTTGCTCCAGGAACATAAAGAGCCTCAATCCATTCCGGAATGAGTCTATAATTGTTACTGGTATTTGGCATATATGTCAAATACAACACGGGTAGCTTGCCGTTATAAATAAATAAACAAATAAATAAATAAATAAATAAATAAACTTGCCAAAATAACTAAGATAATAAGACATCTTCAGCCCCTCAAGTGTGGGAAAGAAAGTGGGGTCCAAGGCCCATTGCTAAGGCATCTCTTGAAGGGGGCCGGGCGATAGCACAGCGGGGAGGGTGCTTGCCTTACACATGGCCCACCCAGGTTCAATCCCCGTGTCCCATATGGTCCCCTGGGCACTACCAGGAGTAATTTACTGAGTGCAGACCCAGGAGAAAACCTCTGAGCATTGCTTTGTATGGCCCAAAAAAACAAAAATAAAAAGTTTAAAACAAAAGAACCCTTGGGCTGTATCTGAGCAGAGAGCAGGAAGGATCGAGTGGCCAGGCTGCACTGGGAAAGGACACAGGGGGGCTGGGGCCGGGTGACAGCAAAAGTGGGGCCACGCTGGCCTAAGCAGGGTGGGGGGCTTTTTTTTTTTTGCAGTGAAGTAAACCAGGTTTTATTAAGGAGGTTTTAGGAAAGGGAAGGAGGAGGGAAAGTGAGAGAGAGAGAGAGAGAGAGAGAGAGAGAGAGAGAGAGAGAGAGAGAGAGAGAGAGCACAAACCTCAAGAGGGGAGATGTGGGCAAAACACGTGCTCAGGCACCACATGTGCTCAGCCAAGTGGGCTCAGGCAGCATGTGTATCCATGCGGCATGTGCGCTGGCAACATGTGTGCCCAGGCAGCATGTGCGCCAGGGTGGGGACTTTGGTCTGTATTCTGGGCCCCACCGCAC
Organism: Cryptotis parvus; assembly: GCA_021461705.1. Taxonomy (NCBI): domain Eukaryota; kingdom Metazoa; phylum Chordata; class Mammalia; order Eulipotyphla; family Soricidae; genus Cryptotis; species Cryptotis parvus. The sequence goes on from JAJIBD010004881.1 coordinate 51,347, forward strand.
AAAGGGCTCTCGGTATTTGTTGAGGAGCTGAAGGCCCATCAGAGCAGGAGAGGGGCCCAGGGATAGAGAATGTGGCTTAGGGTGTTCATCTTGGCCAGGGGAGAAGCGAACCTCTGAGCCTCCCACCTGCCTGACCATCTCCCTCTCTCCTGCCCCGCAGAGGTTCCGGTTCTGTGGTGACCTGGACTGTCCTGACTGGGTCCTGGCGGAGATCAGCACGCTGGCCAAGATTGTTGAGTGCCTGGGTCCTGGGATGGGGCGGGGCGGGGTGAGAGAGATCCTTGGGGTTGGGGGCCCATGCACGGGGCAGCTCCCACTCTGAGGGCACGGCCAGTGAGGTGAGGTGAGCCTCCTGCTCCCCCAGTCCTCCGTGAAGCTGCGGCTGCTGTGTGGCCAGGTGCTGAGGGAGCTTCTGGGACAAGGCCTCGAGGTGAGTAATGCCCAGGCCCTGCCTCTCGGCCCCGGGACCGCCTCCTGGGCGTGGGGCTGGGGAGATGGGCGGCATCCCCTGAGCGCCCCTTCCCTGTAGTATGAGAAGATCCTGAAGCTTACTGCTGATGCCAGGTTTGGTGAGTCCTCGCCAGCTCCCCTGACGGTGGTGACCCCGGGGGGCTTGAGACGGCTCCCCGCATGCAGCCCACCCTAGGCCCTCTGCAGTTCCTGGTGGGCAGACTACTGCTTGTGGCTCAGGGTGAAGGTCACAGGCAGAGCAGGTGACTGGGTGCCCTCCCGCGGGTCCCCTCAGAGTCGGGCGATGTGAAGGCCACTGTGGCCGTGCTCAGCTTCATCCTTGCCAGCGCCGCCAAGCACAGCGTGGACGGCGAGTCCTTGTCCAGTGAGCTGCAGCAGCTGGGACTCCCCAAAGGTACCAGGACAAGGGCCTGTAGGACCCTGAGGTGTGCCTGGGTCTCTGGTGGTGGGAGGGCTGAGGGGCTGAGACTCGCCACCTCAGAGCAGCTGCTTGGCCCTCAGAGCACGCCGCGGGCCTGTGCCGCTGCTACGAGGAGCAGCGAAGCCCCTTGCAGGAGCACCTGCGAGCCTGCAGCCTGGCGCGTGAGTCAGGACATGGGGGTGGGGAGAGTCTGCCTCTGTTCTAGAAGGTTCTAGAACCTTCTAGAAGGCTCTAGACCATTCTAGAAGGTTCTAGACCGCTCTAGAAGGTGCATGCTGGGTGCTGCCTTGAGAGGACACTGGGGTCAGACAATGACTCCGATGAGGCTGGATACAGAACAGCAGGGGAGGGTGCTTGCCTTGCATGCAGCAGCTGACTGGGGTTCAGTCCCCAGAGCCCCACTAGGAGTGATTCCTGAACACAGAGCTGCCCTGAGCACTGCCGGCTGTGCTCCCAAAACAGGGGGAAAATGACTTCAAAGTGCTGCTGTAGCACCTGCTCTGCGTGGGGAGTCTGGCTTCCACCCGTACCCTGTGTGGTCTCCGGGGCCCAGAAAACCAAAACCAGAGAGGAGAGCTAGGGAGATGCTTCCAGGATGGGCCCAGGCTCTGCACACAGGCCTCTGCATCAGTCGCCGGCTCCTCAGGAGCCCCCAGGCCCTGAGCTGGGAGTACCGGGCCCCTCTGCCCCCATTCCCTAGCAGTGCTGGGTGTGACACCAGCACAAACACAAGCTGAGAGAAGAGGCTGAACCGGAGTCAGGCCCCCGACAACAGCCCGCCTGTCGCTGTGGGTATTCGGTGCTCCCACCTCGGTACGGGATGTGCCCTGCTCCGAGGACACCGTCTGCAAGGGCTGAGGAACTCGGGGGTGTGGGCCAAGGGCTGCGTAGCCTTTGCCCTGAGAACCCCCCACCTCTGCCGCGCAGTGAACCGGCTGGCGGGCGTGGGCTGGCGTGGTGGATTACACTCTGAGCTCCAGCCTGCTGCAGGCCGTGGAGGCGCCCATGGTGCACCTGCGGCTGGAGCTGGGAGCTGCCCCTGGTGAACCTGCCCAGCCTATTGCTGTGTCCCTCTCAGCCGACAAGCTGCAGGTCCTGCTGGCAGGTAGGTGGGACCCGGCTGCACCTAGAGGGGTAAACCCACCCCCAACACCCAGCTCCTGACTGCTGTCCCCTCTCCGCCACGCAGAGCTGAAGCAGGCCCAGGCCCTGATGGGCTCCCTGGGCTGAGGAGTGATTGGTCCCACACGGAGCCTCACGACCACGTGCTGAGTCATCGCCCTCTGACCTCTTCTGTGGGCGCCCTAATATCTGGTTTTCTTGGAGGATTCGGGTGGGGCCCCTGAGCCGGGGGTGGTAGCCCTCTTGGAGACAGGTTGGCTGGAGAGGTGCCATGCAAGCAGGATACCCCAGGCCTGATCCTGAGGGATGGCACCAACATGGACACATGAACTCACATGTTCCCTCACTCCTCCCCCAGCTCCTGATGACAAAAAGTAAATAAATACACCCAAGTTAAAGGGTGTGTGAATCCATCCTTTAACTTGCTGACGCCCTAACATCCAGACTTCTCTGGGGTTCTTTGGGTCAGAGGTCTCTGTGGGAAACACCGAGTGATATACAGAGATTAGCCCAACACTCACTTTTCCTTTGTGGGCCACACCTGGTTGTGTTCAGGGCTTACTCCTGGTGGGCTTGGGGGACCACATTGGGATACTGGGGATTGAACCCATGTCAGCTCTGTGCATGGCCAGAGCTCTACCTACTGTACTATTGGTCTAGGCCCAGTATTTTAATTTTTTTTTTCTTTTTGGTCACACCTGGCAATGCTCAGGGGACCATATGGGATGGCGGGAACCTGGGTCGGCTGTGTGCAAGGCAAATGCCCTACCCGCTGGGCTATCGCTCCGCCACCCCCTTATTTTTAATTTTTGAGGGGCCCTCCCAAGTGATCATGGGCCAAGGACAACTGTTTGCTCAGCCTGTATAGTGCTGACCCAGCAGGGCCACCGTCCAAGGGCTGGGGCCTTTCCAGTGCCCTTGGAACTCAGGTCTTTGCACAGTGGCCCTTGACACCCCCTCCCCACCCAGCTGTCTTTCCAGTTCTGGAGAGTGTTTCTGAGAGATGCAAACTAGATTTTAGAGATGTTTTAAGGAGTCACTTAATTGAGCTGTAACGATTTAAAATAGATCTCAAAATAAATGTGTAGAGGAAAGAAGGGAAGCAAAATTGAAGGGGTTAAGTTGGGGTTCGGGTTCAAGCCCCAGGGACTGCTCCGCTCCGCTGAGATGCAAACTCCTCCCAGGGCGCACTGAGGTCCCACCTGACCCGCCCGCGGCCCTCCCACCCTGGTTTCCGGCCCCAGGCCTGTCCTGTCCTGGGAGCTGTCGGGTCTTGGCCACCTCCTGCTCGGTCGGGCGCCGCGTCGCGGCCCGCTGGCGTGCTTGGAGTTCCCGTTGTGCGACTGCACTCAGCGGGCTGGTTCCCGTTGTGCGACTGCACTCAGCGGGCTGGCGGGAGCTTATGCCCAGAGCACCTCCGGAGGGGTGACCACTAGCGGGTGGGCCCGCGGCGCCGCTCTGGTCGCGCACCACTGCGGCCGCTGTTTTCCGCGCTGGGGGGAGTGACAGCCCCCCAGACGAGAGATCGCTGCAGCCGAGTATCAGCGCCGCCCCCGGACCCGACAGGTGACTGCCACGCTCGGGAGCCCTGAAACCCCTGCACCCACGAGGAACTACACTTCCCAGCATCCTCGCTGCAGCTCCCGGCGCGCTCCCGGCCGGGCCCGCCCCCGGAATTAACCTCTACAAGGCTGCGGGGAAAGCAGAGCTCGGGGTGGGGGGCGCGAGCCGGGCTGCCGCAGCGCTGCAGAGGATGGAGTTTGGGGATTGGGGTCCCCAGAATAGCTGTGGCTGCCTCGCAGAGGTGGAGGGAGCCGTAACAGCACCTGCCTCTCCCCAAATCAGGCGTCCGGACTTGTCCCTTTTGGATCCCCAAACGAGCTCCTTCGGGTGCCGCTAGACACGCTCAGGTGGGTAAAGGGCTCTGGCCAAACGCACCCCCATTCCCTACACTCCTTTGCGTTGGTTTAGATCCCGACACTTCTGGGAAGAGGACCGGGCAGGGTGAGAGAGGAGTGTGTTCCCCAAGACCCCCAGCCTGTACCAGAAGGTGCAAGCTTCCCTCCCACCCCGCTGCCCCCGCCAGATGTGCTGGGGACCCCCTATATTGTCCTCGCCTGCCTGGCGAGGGGGCAGCGGCTGTCCTCATGCTGAGTGCCGCTGTTCTCCCAGCTCCTACCTTACAGGCAGGTGCCAGTCCTGCCCTGGGCCCCTTAGCTGTAAGCCCCCGGGAGCAGAGCGTCAGCTTGGGTGGGGCAGAGGGAGAGGCGGCTGCAGGCACTTCAGCCCGGATTGTGGCAGGGGAAGTCCCCCTGGGTCTCGTGTCCCCTCTGAGAGGACCACAGGCACGGGGGCTCTGCGCTCAGCCAGCGGAAGACCGGTGTGCTTGGAGCAGGGAGGGAGGGAACCTGGGAAGAAATGAACCGGCTCTGGGATCAGACTTGACTCAGGGGCACCTGGATTGATTCTGGGAGAAGCTGGTGGAGAGCGTCTTCGGCCCTGGAGCCTGTGTTTTCCCAGCACGATGCAGGCCGGCCGGCTTCCCGCAACCCCTCTAAGGCGGGCGGCCACTCAGGGGTCACAGCTGCCCTCTTTCGCAGGATGCCCGAGGGCCCCGAGCTGCACCTGGCCAGCCTCTTTGTGAACCAGGCCTGCAGCGGGCTGGTGTTCTGTGGGCGCGTGGAGAAGTCGCCTGTCAGCCGCAACCCCGAGGTGCCCTTTGAGAGCAGCGCCTACCGCATCTCGGCCGCTGCCCGGGGCAAGGAGCTGCGCCTGACCCTGTGCCCCCTGCCCGGGGCCCAGCCTGCGCGGGAGCCGCTGGCAATCGTCTTCCGCTTCGGCATGTCTGGCTCCTTCCAGCTGGCGCCCCCGCGATGCGCTGCCCCGCCACGCCCACCTGCGCTTTTACACCGCGCCCCCTGACCCCCGCAGGCCCTCTGCTTCGTGGACATCCGCCGCTTCGGCCGCTGGGATCTCAGTGGCCAGTGGCAGCCGGGCCGTGGGCCATGTGTCCTGATGGAATACGAACAGTTCAGGTAGGGCCGGGGAGGGGGACCCAGGCTGGCTCTCCGAAAGGAGGCAAGCCTCCTCGGCCTCAGACACTCTGTCTTGTTTTGGTTTAGTGGGGATTGGTTCCCAAACAGTACTCAGGAGCCCTGGCGGCCACTTGGGGAAACAACCAACCAGTGCCCGACTCTGCAGTGTGAGCACCATCAGGACCACCCCAGCAATGCTCTAGGGGCCATACCCAGCAGTGCTGGGTTATTGGACCCTTGTGTGGTGCTGGAGGCTAGACAGGTGTGCTCCAAAGACACAGGGGGCCAGCAGTAGCCGAGATGGGCTCCCCAGCACCCCGATGCTGAGGGCTTTCAGAGTAAGATAAGCAAGCACCAGCAGGACATGTTTCAGGGGGACGTGGAGAGGCCACATGGTTTCACATCCTGGGTTTTGTGGTCTGACACTTTCTGCCTGCCCACTGGTCTGTGCCTCTGGTCTCCCTGGGGACTGTCCCCACTAACCTGTGGGACAGGTGTCAGCATCTCAGGATGTGAGCTGCAGGCCAAGGAAGGTGGCAAGTTGCTAACCACTTCCTGTCTCTGCAGAGGAATGTGGTTCGAGGCCTTGGAGGGCAGTAGGGCACGGAGGGATGGAGATAGCTGTGGTCCTCGCCTCCCAGAGAGAACTTGGGGTAGGGAGGGGGGAGGAGGAAGCAAAGGGAACGCCAGCAGAAGCCTGGAGCTGAGGAGGGAGAGGGGGCGTAGGGGAGGAGCTGCAGGGAAGCCCACGTGGCCACACAGGAGACTGACTCCGAGACTGCGGGCCTATTTTTGTTTGGTTCTTGGGTCACTGCTGGCGGCACTCGGAGGACTATATAGGATGAGAGGGATGAACCCGGTGGGTACGTGCCAGGCCAGTGCCCTCTGCTGTGCTATTGCTCCAGCCCCAAGACTGCGGGGGCTTGGCACTTGTCCTTCCTCGGGGTCGCACACCTCACTTGGGAGATGCAGTTGCCCATGGTTGGGTGGGCATCCCTGAGTAGAGGGCAGTGAACTCCAGGCATCACAGTCATGACCTCAGGTGTCTCCTTGGGGAGGTGTTTGTCTTCATGGTTCTGGGGGCCTCCATGGCACCTCTCTGGAATTAGCTACTAACTGCTGAGTCTTGTGCTGTGCCTCCAAACCTGTTTTTTTTTTTGCTTTCTTGGGTCACACCCCAGTGTTGCTCCAGGGCTACTCCTGGCTCTGCACTCAGGAATTACTCCTGGCAGTCTTGGGACCAGATGGGATGTCGGAGATTGAACCCAGGTTGGCGGCATATAAGGCAAACGCCCTACCCGCTGTGCTATTGCTCGGCTCCTCTAAAACTATTTATTGGGAATCTGCTTCTTCAAGGAACCTGACCACCTGGTCTCTCACCCCCAAACTCTGTCTGTTCCCCTTTACCTCTGCGCACCCTCCTCAGGCCGAGGAGGGTCAGGAAGTGGGTACTGCCTTGACCACCTGCTGAGTGTCCCCTGGTGTGAGCCACTGGGTGCTTAGTAGCCAGGCCTTCCCAGCCTAGCCATTCTGTACAGAGCCAGCCCCTGCTCCCCCCCCTCGACGCTCAGGGACTCAGGGCCAGTGATGGCGCAGTGGGCTTACATGCGACTGGCCTAGATTCCATCCCAGCCCCTCATGTGGTCCCCGAGCCCCACCAGGAGTGATCCCTGCCGGCAGAGCCAGGAGTAAGTCCTCAGCACCTGCCAGGTGTGGCCCCAGAACGAAACTCAGCAAGATGTAGACGTGCTTTGCATGCAGGAATCCTCTGCATGCTTCATGGTCCCCTGGGTACTGCCCTAGGACAGTAGTAATCCCTGGGCACCACCAGGTGTGGCCCCCAAACATAAAGTATTAAATTTTGGGGGGCACATTCCATGGGTACTCAGGAACTTCTGCCGGGTGCAGTGCATGGGAGTTGTTCCGAGCTGTGCTGGGGATCAAATCCGGGCCTCTCCACGTGGCACGCACGCACAGCCCTTTGATGATGGCTTTGGCCCCTCTCTGACTGTTTTTGCCTTATTTAGTTTTGCACTGCCAGGGGTCCACACATGCACATGGTCAGGTGCACACGTACAAACACACAAAGCCTAAGGAATGGAGGCCTGGTGATCTGCATACAACATATACAGACACATTTGTTTCCTTGAGTGTGCTGCTACTGGAAATTTTTTACCTTTTGTAGTGTATTAAAATCCTAGGATTTGGGGGCCGGAGCGATAGCCCAGCGGGTAGGGCGTTTGCCTTGCATGTGGCCGGCCTGTGCCAGCCCGGGCTCGATCCCGGCATCCCATATGGTCCCCTGAGCACCGCCAGGAGTAATTCCTGAGTGCAGAGCCAGGAGTAACCCCTGAGTGTCGCTGGGTGTGACCCAAAAAAGGAAAAAAAAAATCTTAGGATTTGGGGGCCGGAGAAACAGTCCAGTGGGTAGGGTGTTTACTTTGCATGCAGCTGACCCGGGTTCGATCCCCGGCATCCCATATGGTCCCCCACGCAATGCCAGGAGTGATTCCTGAGCGCAGAGCCAGGAGTAAGCCCTGAGCATTGCTGGGTGTGACCCAAAAAGAAAAACACAAATCCTGGAATTTGGAGAGATTGCAACAGGCTGAGTACATGCTTTGCATGCAGGCGCCCAAGTTTTCTTTTTCTTTTCTTTTTTTTTTTTTGACTTTTTTGGGTCATACCCAGCAATACTCAGGGGTTATCCCTGGCTCTGCACTCAGGAATCACTCCTGGTTCCCTGCTCGGGGAACCATATGGGATGCTGGGGATCGAACCCGGGTTGGCCGTGTGCAAAGCAAATGCCCTATACACTGTACTATTGCTCCAGTCCCAGGGCCAAAATTTGATCCCCAGAAGCCCACTGCAAGGTGTGACTCCAAAGCAAACAGTGGGTACTCAGGGTTTACTTCTGGCTCTGTTCAGAGATCATTCCAGGTGTTGCTTGGGGACCATATGGGTTTCCTAGGATTCAACCTAGATTGTCCACACGTAGGGCAAGTGCCCTCCCCACTGTACTGTCGGCCCCAGCCCGCACAGTTCTATATTGTAGACAGGAAAAAGGTGCCCGCTGCCACGCTGGCCCTGAGCCCAGGTCTCTGTTTCTTCCTCCAGTCCCCCTGCTGCCCAGTGCCTGGGCTGGCAAGGGTCGGGGGTGTGAGGTGCCCAGGCTGTGTTCCCCAGGGACAATGTGTTACGGAACCTGGCAGACAAGACCTTTGACCGGCCCATCTGTGAGGCCCTCCTGGACCAGAGGTTCTTCAATGGCATTGGCAACTACCTGCGGGCAGAGATCCTGCATCGGTCAGTGGGCAGGCGCAGGCACTGGGGCTGGCGTGGGCCATGGGCACCCACACTGTCCCCTGCAGCGCTTGGCCTCCTCTTGCCCTCCCTGCTGCAGGCTGAGGATACCCCCTTTGAGAAGGCCCGCACAGTCCTGAAGGTGCTCCTGCAACGCAGGCTGGTGAGGGGGCTGGAGGGGGCTGGCAGGTGGACACCAGCAGGCAGGATGGTGGGGGCTCTTGCAGCTTTGGACCTGTTTCCCCTTCTCTGCAGCATGAGTGGGGGAAGGGTAGGGGACAAACTTTCCTGGAAACCTGCATTGCTCAGGAAGGGTTCTATCCCCAGGGGCTGCTGCTGCCCATGCTGACTGCCCCTGTCCCTCCCCAGAGCCCAGAGCTGACTCTGAGCCAGAAGATCAAGGCCAAGCTGCAGAACCCGGACCTGCTGGAGCTGTGCCACTCGGTGCCCAAGGAGGTGGTGGAGCTGGGTGAGCCCCATCTGCTGTGGCAGACTGTAGGCCCCAGACAGCAGCTGCCCCTCTGCTGTGGTTCCGCCAGACTGCTGAATAGACAGAAACAGCCCACGGGGCAGGCAGGGCAAGGATTCTGAGCCCCGCTCCAGGTTGGGAAGGCCTCGGCCCAGAGCAGGGAAGACACTGGTCTGCGCCACACATCTGGAGGGGGAGAGCTTGGTGCCTGTCCATCATCTGTAGCCGAGTCTGCCCTCTGACCTCATCTGTCCCTCTGTTCCACAGGGGGAAAAGGTTATGGGCAGGAGCTTGGTGATGAAGACTTTGCTGCCTTCCGTGCCTGGCTGCGCTGCTACAGTGTGGCAGGCATGAGCTCCTTGCGGGACCGGCACGGCCGCACCATCTGGTTCCAGGTTTGGCCCTATTGGAGACCCCACAGCTTGTGTGTTGGGGCCACTCAAGGGACCAGTAAGGCAAGAGCTGGTTCTGGGCTCTCCAGACCGAACATCCTGGGGTTGCACTGTTCCATGAGGCCCCTCTCTTGGACACCCCAGTAGGGCAGCTCTGGGGTGCTCAGAGACCCCAGGGGGCAGGGGACAGGATCTGGAAGGACACAAGTTTCCGCTTCAGCCCCAATTTAGGCCAGTACCTGAGTTTTCCTCATTTCATTTTAGGGGGATCCTGGACCCCTGGCACCCAAAGGTAAGCAACTCCTTAGGTGACTAGTGAGGGGCAGAGTTCAACTTCCCAGCCATCCCGCTTGCCCCAGGGGCCTCCCAGAGCAGGGGGTCTGCAACCATAAGGGGACCCAGCCCACAGAGCCCTCAGCCCAGGGTCATGTCCTACAGGGGGCAAGTCCCGCAAGAAAAAACCCAAAGGAGCTCCGAGGGGTCCTAAGGACAGAGAGGAGGTAGGTGCCCCCACACTGCCTCAGCTAGACACACCTCCTAACAGGCTGCTGGCAGCCACGGGGCCTAACCCTCTCTCTCCTGCCCTCTGTGCCTCAGGGACCCGTGTCTCCACCTCCTGATGGTCCCATCAAGACCTCTGCCAGGCCACGTGGAGGTCGCCCTAAGCGAAGGACAGAGCAGCAGCCTGTGGCCGAGAGCCCCCAGCAGGCGCCTGCAGCACCTGAGAAAAGAAAGAGGAGGAGGAGACCTCCCTCTGCAGCCCCCTCAAGGCCGCCAGTGCAGGTGGGACGGAGGTGGGCGAGGTGGGGCCCAGGGATGGCCACTGTTCGCTGACTGGCAGCTGCCACCATTTGTCCTTCCACAGGCCGACGCAGGTCCCGGAAGAACAAGGCCGACACCCAGTCCGTGGAGCCTGAAGGGAGCCCGCCTCCTAGCAGGCAGCTCTCCTGGCCTCCACTGCTGCCTGTTCTGATCTGAAGGCCCGCCCGATTCCTATGCCCACATGGAAAGTGCTTTATTTTTATAAACATGAGCCTGGATTTCTTGGCACTTTATGGGATGATTGCAGGAGGTCAGGGACGGTGATCTTGGGGCGAGGGTGGGGCGGCTCAGTGCTGCTGAGACGCCCTCACCTCTAGCATGCCCAGTCTAGGGGTCTGCTCCAAGGCAGCGCCCACCCTTCGTCCCCCGCCCGGCTCCCACCCACAAGGCTTCAGTGTGACCAGGTTGCCCTTTCTCTGTCACCTGAGATTGCGCAGGTATTTATTGTTCCAGAAGAGACAGCTGGGGGTGCAGGGCCCTCCCACAGCGCCCCCGCCTCACTTTAGTGGGGGCTGCAGCAGGAGCAGGAGGGACTGCACTTGGAAGGGGGGAGAAGCTGAGCTTCAGGCCGCCGTCCTGCATTGGCAGGTGTCCCTCAGCGTCGTACTGCTCCAGGAGATTGCAGCTGGGGAGAGGAGGGGCCATGACGTCCTGTCCGCCCCGCTCCAGCCCCGCACCCCCACTAACCGGAAAGCCGGGCTGCACCCCCACTCACCAAAAAGCCTTTTCAACTGGCAGCTCAGTGTGCAGCCAGCAGTCCACGTGGCTGCCGTGGGCCTCGTAGAGCCGGAGCACCAGTGCGCGGCCAGCAGCCTCCTCAGCCTAGAGAGAGGTGGGAGTGGGTGCTGGCTTGGGAGGGGTGAGTTGGGAGCTGCCCACAGGTGCCCCCTTACTTGCTTGACAGTTTCTAGCACTACGGCTGGCGAGGACACACAGAAGGCGCTCCAGGCGGTGGCAGGTGCTCTCGGCCCGGTGCGGGCAGCGCCAGCAGTGGGAAGTTGAGGTTGTAGGCAGCCTGGATGACGCCGGCATCCTGGAAGGCGCCTGGATGTAGATGGGAATGGGTTTATGGGAGCCAGAGGAGGTACAAAACAGGGCCAGGGGAGGCGCTTACTGTGACCCTGAAAATTCCACTCACCCTTGTGGGGCATCAGCGCATAGGTGAACTCGTGGCGCCCCATGTCAGCAGTGGCGTCAGGGGACTTGGGTGCCCGCAAGCTGGGGTGGGAGGCACGGGAGTGGGCTGGGCTGTAGCTGCCTGTACCCCTGCACCCCACATCCCACAGACGGCAGCACTTACAGGGAGAGGCTCAGCACCCCGCCTTGCACTGAGGCACCATACTTGCAGTCGTTGAGCAGCGCCAACCCGAAGCTGTGCTCAGACAGGTCCACCCAGCGGTGTGCCCATCCCTGGGGCAGGGAGACTCAGCTTGGGGCCGCCCGATAGCTCCACCCAGCGGTGTGCCCATCCCGGGAACAGGGAGACACAGCTGGGGCCGCCCGATAGCTCCACCCAGCGGTGTGCCCATCCCCGGGGCAGGAGACAGCTCGGGGTCTACCACGGACCAGCCCACCTGGCCTGTCTGCCTGCTCCAGGCAGCGTGAGGGAGGGCCAAGAAGGGTTAACTGTGCTCTCCCTCACTCGGACCCCACAGCCGGAAGGATGTTGTGCATGCCCCAAGTCACACCCTCAAACCGGGCCCAGTCCCAGGATGTGTTGTAGTGGGTGGGCCGCTGCAGGTGCCCAAACTGGACCTCGTAGGTAGCCTGTGGGCTCCGCACCGGCTGGAAACTCCACCTTCAGAAACTTGTGGGATTCGTACCAGTGTACCTGGGGGAAGGGGGGGTGAGTGAAGGGAGACAGATCTGGGTGGCCCTGCCAGCTGCACCGGAAAGGTCACCCCCTGGGCCCCCAGCCCCTGCTACCTCAGTGTGGAAGCGGACATAGGGGCAGCCAACGTCCAACACCACCTCCTGGCTGAGCCGACTGCTGGGGCTGAGCTGTAGCATAAACCAGGCGCTGCCCCGCACCCCGCCCTCAGCACCCACTGCCAGGGTCCCCGGCTGGCCCAGCACCGGCTTCCTGTGGACAGTGGGGAGAGTGCAGAGTGTGCTTGGGGCAGTGGTGCCCGGCAGCCCGCATGCCCCAGCCCCAAGCCCCCCACACACTCGCACCGTGTCTCCAGGTGGTAATCCATGACATCCCATGCGTCCCAGTACAAGGGGACATCGTCGAACAGCACAAACTGGTTCCCCACGGCGCCCTCAGCAATGGCCTCTCTGGAAGGACAAGGCGAGTGGGGCTTTCCAGCTGTCCCACCTCGGCCCTCTGCACCCCAGCTGCCCCACCTCGGCCCTCTGGCACACGGGCAGGTGGTGGATCCAGGAGGCCTCTCCCAGACTGCCCGGCTCTGGGTGGGTCCAGTTAAGAGCACTGGGATGGGGGCTGGGGCCACCTGTGGTCAGGGACGAAGGGAGTGGGGGTCAGCTGCCAAGCATGGGGTGAGGCAGGGAGGGGTTGGCACCTGCCGGAGGCCACCAGCACCAAGGACATCAGGCAGCCCGTCGGGTCCAGCCTCACCCGGAGGATGCCGTTGTCCAGCGCCACGGAACCGTCGGTCTTGGTGGGAGGATCCTTGAGCTTGAGTCTGTGGGGGCTTCCCGCCCCGCACCCCCAGCCCACCCCAGCCCCACCTCACTCAGGCCCAGGTCAGGGGGCTCATGACTCCCCTGCCACACACACATGCACACACACAGGGATGTGCCTGCCCTCACCTCTTGCAGCACGAACACAGGTTGCTGGGGTGGCAGGGAGGGGAGGGCGGGCGCAGGCGCGTAGCCCATGCTGGGCACCGTCACCAGGGCTGGGGAGGAGCCTGGGCGTCAGGACTGTGCTCACGGGGTGGTGGTGAGGCAGGAGTAGGAGGGCCAGGCCCCGGGGGCACGGGCGTGCCTCTGGCTGGCCTGGCCTGGCCCTCCTGGGTCCTACCTAGGCTCTGGGCGCCACCTGCCCTGGGCAGGGCCAGCACCTCCGTGCGCTTCCAGGGCAGCGTGTTGACGAGGAGGAGACCTTCCGGGCCTGGCTCCCCTGCGCACAGGGCGTTGGCCGCAGCACTCAGCAGCTCGCTGCCTTGAGATCGGATGTCTGCAGAGAGACGCTGGGTCTTGGGCACACTGTGGGCACAGGGGAGGGGAAGACACTGGACTCGGCCCTGAGTGTTGCCGGCCTCACCTTCATAGTGGTCCATGGCTTCCCGGCCACCAGCTGGATGCAGCTTCCAGTCACTACGTCGTGGAACTGGTTTAAGAGCAGGAGCCTACGGGGGGGTCCAGGGCGGGCTGTGATGAGGCTGGGGGGTGCAGGCGTGGAGGGGGGCAGGTGGGAGGGCTGGGGTCGTGGCTGACCTCCAGAGGCGCTGCAGCTGGGTGGCTGGGTACAGGAACTGCGGCGCTGCGGGCCAGGGCCAGGCTGCTGAGCAGCTCCATCGTGCAGGACCCGCTCACAATCCCGGTTCCCTTTCTTGATCTGAGCAGGGCAGGGGTGCGGGCTGCGTCGCCAAAGGCCTCAGGGCACCCTCCAGGCTCCCCTGAGTGAGCTGCCCCGTGTTTTCCCTCCCTCCCTCCCTCAGTGCCATCTAGTCCTGGCCCTCCTGGCTGCTCCTGACCTGGGCATGGGTGGTGTAGGTGCCGTTGTGCAGCTCCAGGAAGAGCTCCCACCCAGGTGCACAGCTGTTGCGAGTGGCTTTGCAGCCGAAAAGAGCCTCTCTGGAGACGAGAGCTGCACCCCTGCGAGAGGCCACAGCTCGCTGCCGCTGTGCCGGTGCCCAGAGCTCCGGGCAACGCACCCCCGCGCCAGTGCCCTCAGAGCAGAGGGAAGCAATGGAGGCCCGACCTGGGTAGCCCGTCGGTATTGCCCAGCCGCTTCAGGCGGTCCAGCATGGTCTGGGTGGGGCCACCACCACCATCGCCGAAGCCAAAGAGGAAGGCACTGTGGTTGGTCCTCCCTTTGTCCCGGTTGTTGGTCACAGTTTTCAGCACCTGTAGCGGGCAGCAGGTCAGCACAGGCTAGCCCAGGACAGAAGACAGTCCCTGCCCGCCTCCTCTCTGCCCGGCCTCACCTCTTCCACGCTGCCCTGCATCCCGTATGAGTCCCCGGGGGAAGTGGGCCAGTACACGAGAGCCATCCAGGCCTTCCCAGAGGAAGGTGTGGTGCTGTGGGCAGAGCATCCGAGTCAGGGTGGCCTCTGGGTCCTGGGGGGGTAAGCCTGGCAGGCAGGGTCAGCCCCTGTGCCCCTTCCCTGCCTCCCAGCTCACCGGGAAGGCGTTCACCAAATTCCAGCTGAGTTTCTGGGTCAGGAAGTACTGGATGCCACAGCCACGCATGATTTGGGGAGCTGAGCCGAGTAGCCAAAGGTGTCTGGCAGCCAGAACTAAGGGGTGAAAGGGCATCAGGGGGACAGGAAGCAGGGCCTTGGCAGAGCAGCCCCCGCCCCACGTCTCAGGGGCACATGCAGCTGCGTCCGGCCTACCTCTGAGCACATCTTCCCAAACTCCTGCAGGAAGAAGTTCTGGCCCTGTAGAAACTGCCTTACCATGGCCTCTCCACTGGGCAGGTTCCCATCCTGGAAAACCCGTGCAGGGGACCGGGCGTCAGTGCCTATAGTTGGGACTCAGGGACCCCAGACCCAGGCAGGAGAAGCAGATATGCGCTTTCAGTCTCCGGGCTGGGCAGTACATCTGGGGACGCAGGACAATGCCCACAGGCACCTGCCCAGTGCCCGTGACCTTGGGAGGTGAGAGGCTTGAGGGTGTGCCGAAAGTCCCAGCAGCGCCTTGGGAAGCCTGACTTACCATCTCCACCCAGGTGCCCCCCCACAGGGACAAACTGGCCCCGGCAGGCAAACTCCTGGAGGCGGGCGTACAGCCCGGTAATGGCTCTTCACCCACTCCAGCTGCTGGGCCTGCAGGGCAGGTGGGCAGAGCTGTGGCAGGGGCAATGCTGCTCCTGTCTCTGAGCAGCACCACGCCCGCCCCGCGGCTGCCTGACCTGGGAGCAGGTGAAAATGAAGTCAGGGTTCCGCCTCCATGAGCTGCACAGCTGTCACCCAGCTCCGGGCACATTTGCGCACCGTCTCCTTGAAGGGCCACAGCCAGGCTAGAGCCAGAAGGGGCAAGGGTGGAGAGTGGTCAGAGCCCCACCCTTACCCATCTCCTGGTGGCCCCCCGCAGACCCGGCTGACGTCGGGAGTGACGAGGCCCTCCTATCCCGGCTGTCACTCTGAGCACTCTGAAGCTGGGTGTGGAGGGAGGCAGAGCACGCTCAGGTGCTTTCCCCAGGGTGAAATGCAAGCAGCAGCCTGAGGGTTGTACCCCTGCAGGGTGATCCTGGCAGTGCCCAGGGCCTTGCACACATGAGATGGCAGAAGACAGAGGGCACGGTTCCCCAACACCGCCTGCCTGGAGCAGCACATGACGCCTGACAGGGTCTCCTGAGTCCTCCCATGTGACCCCACAGCCTCTCCTGATCCTCCTATGTGACCCCACAGCCTCTCCTGATCCTCCTATTTTATTTTATTTTTTTGCTTTTTTGGGTCACACCCGGCAATGCTCAGGGGTTTCTCCTGGCTCTGCACTCAGGAATTACTCCTGGCGGTGCTCGGGGGACCATATGGGATGCCGGGGATCGAACCCGGGCCGGCAGGGGGCCTGCCGCCTGCAAGGCAACGCGCCTACCGCTGGGCTATTGCACCGCCCTGATCCTCCTATATGACCCCACAGCCTCTCCTGATCCTCCTATGAGGCCCCACAGCCTCTCCTGGAGTCCTCCTATGTGTCCCCACAGCCTCTCCTGATCCTCCTATATGACCCCACAGCCTCTCCTGAGTCCTCCTCTGTGGGGGTTTCAGTTCCTTCCTCCTAGACTCCACGTCTTGCCCAGTGTGGGCCCAGCAGAGCCAGTGTTTGTTCTGTGGTTCATAAACTGCAGCTGCACCAAACTCTTCACCCTTGGGGAGCTTGTTAAAAGCGCGAGTGTCCCCTAAGAAAGACCTTGCACTCATCATGTTCAGATCTGAACTCTGACCCTCCCCAGGGCGCCAGCCCCTTTCCTGTGACTTGTAACTTATTCTGTGTCAAAGGCCATCCCTAGGAAGCCTCTCTCTCTCTCTTTTACTTTTTTGGGTCACATCTGGCAATAAGCAGGGTGTACTCCTGACGGTGCTCAGGGGACCATATGGGATGCTGGGGATCAAACCGGGTCAGCCGCGTGCAAGGCAAATGCCTACCCGCTGTGCTATGGCTCCGCCCCTAGGAAGCTTCTCTTGAACTCCCCAACCCAGCTGGGCTTCAGTCCTAAGGCCAGCTGTCAGGGCACCAATAGTGCCAGATTCTTTTTTTTTTTTTTTGGGGTCACACTTGGCAATGCTCAGGGGTTACTCCTGGCTCTTCGCTCAGGAATTTCTCCTGGCAATGCTCGGGGACCATATGGCATGCCGGGGATCGAACCCAGGTCGGCCACATGCAAGGCAAAAGCCCTCCCCGCTGTGCTATCGCTCTGGCTCCCAAGTGCCAGATTCTTTTTTTTTTTTTTTTGCTTTTTTTGGGTCACACCCGGCGATGCTCAGGGGTTATTCCTGGCTCTGCACTCAGGAATCACTCCTGGCGGTGCTCGGGGACCATATGGGATGCCGGGGATCGAACCCAGGCCGGCACAGGCCAGCCGCATGCAAGGCAACGCCCTCCCGCTGGGCTATCGCTCCAGCCCCACCAAGTGCCAGATTCTTGACAGTCCTTGTGATCCTACCTCCGAGATCTAGCAGGGCCACAAGAGGCGGCACAGTTAAAGCACAGACCACACCCCTTGCCTTGGCTGATGGGGGTTGGGGGTGGGGAGAAACAAAGCTCCCAAAGTGGCAAAAACTGGGGCCAGAAAGACAGCACAGTGAGCAGGGCTCTTGCCTTGCACGTGGCTGACCTGGGTTCAATCCCCAGCATCTCAAATGGTCCCCCTAGCCCTGTCAGGAGTGATCTCTAGTGCAGAGCCAGGAGTAAACCCTGAGTGTGATAAAAAAAAAAAAAAGAACCAAAAAAAGAATAGCAAAAACTTGATGAGACTCCCGGGGCTTCTGGATGCTCGCTGCGATCCTACCTGTGTCTATGTGGCAGTGGCCCATGGCATGGAGGGTGTGTTCACTTTCCCGCCACGCTGGCCAAAGAACCTGGAGGCCAGGGCCTGGGCTACTGGGAAGGTGTCGGGCTGGGCAGGGTCACACACATTCACGATCTGGTTGGCTGTGTACAGGGCCTGGAAGCTTCGCTGGTTGTCCTCTCCCAGAGCCTGCAGCAGAGTCTGCCTTCAATGGCCCAGCGGGCAACACCGCCCTGGTGACGCTCAGCCCTGCGCCGCCTCCCGACACAGACACAGGGAAAACCTCTAACACGCAAGCAGGGAAGCCTGTTTCAGATGCCGCGACCCAAGGCTCCCACCCCAGGAACCACCACACAGAGGGGCTTGAGAGTGTGAAGGGTGGGACGGGGGTCAGAACCTTGGCAATGCCCAGCAGCAGCTCCAGATCCACCAGGAGCTTGTGGACGTCCTGATGGAACACAGCCAGCTCTGCTCGGCTCACCTGGAACATCTTCTCAGGGTCGGGGGCTGCGATGAGGCTGCCCCTTCCGCCCCCCAAGAGCCCATTGCAGGCTACTTCCACATAGAGGGTGAGGCTACAAAGGCAGGGAGGCAGCCTCAGACCACAGCAGAGAACTACAGGGGCAGGGGCTGCCAGGAGCATCCAGTAACCCCTCTAGGGGCGACAGAGTATCAGGTGAGCACGGAGGGTCAGGGTGGGAGCCGGACGTCAGTTGTGCCGTTGTTGGGAGGAGTAAAGGCCAGCAGGTCTGACAATCTTAGACTATGCTGCTGGCTAGCCTTTGGTTCCTGGGATGCCGGGATCAAGTGTGGGTTGGCTTTGAGCAAGGAAAATACCCTCCCCCACTGTACTCTTTTTTTCATTATTTTTGGGTCACACCCGGCAATGCTCAGGGGTTTCTCCTGGCTCTGCACTCAGGAATTACTCCTGGCGGTGCTCGGGGATGCCAGGGATCGAACCCGGGCAGGCAGGGGGGGCCGCGTGCAGGGCAAACGCCCTACCCGCTGGACTATCGCTCCAGCCCCCTCACTGTACTCTTGCTCTGGGCCCTTTCATAGCTATTCGCCAAGCCCTGCCCTGCTCCTGAGCTGCCTGCTAAACCCTGGGTAGAGCTTCCAAGTCTGATCTTTCCAAGTCCAGCAGCTATGGTACAGTAGGCGGGGAGTGGCAGTTAGGCCGGGAGGCTGCTGCAGTCGTCAAAGAGCACGCGACGCCCCCAGCAAAGCCACCCCAGCCCTCCTCCTACCACTTTTCCCAGGCCCGGGGTGGGGTCCTGTTCTGCACTGCAGAGACTCCTCTTGGAGCTCCCATCAGGGCAGGTTGTGAGCGTGTTTCAGTTCCCACGGGGAGCACATCACTCAGCAGCACAGCCCCGGTGTCTAGAGGCACTGGGCACAATATCCAATCAATGTAAGAGACATAGTAATGTCTAAGAGAGCGTTTAATGGCCATAAATGTCCGAGTGATAACAGAAAAGGGAAAAAGCAGCAAAGATATAAATCCCAACTAGCAGGACCACGCCTGGAAGCATTACTGGGAGGCTGCGGAGACATCAGCAGCAGTCATTTCTGTGCTGGGGTGGGGACTTTACTACTCTTGGCTTTTCTGCACTCGAGAAGGCAAACACATCTCAGGGAAAAATCTGCTTCCACCAACTAGGAGACGTGAGGCTCACTGCGTGGGAGAGGGGGTGTTTCCAAATCCTCCCGGGCCTCAGCCCTGCCTGTGCCCCCCGCCCCCGAAAGGGGCCTCACTCACCTCCGGGGGTCCTCTTCCCTCAGGCTGTCAGTCAGGACATAGCTGGTCTTCTCCCCCTCTCTGGTCAAACCCTGGAGGGAGTGAATCAGAGCAGATCTGAGGCCAGTCCCCCGGGCGCCGCCAGCTCTGGCTCTGCTCTCCAACAGTGACAGGGTGGGAACCCCTGGCAGCAAGTGCCCACAGCAGAGGAAAGCAGTGCCAGCACCACCAAACGGCATCTAGCTAACAGCAGAAAGGCCCTTGGTCTTATGGGAAGTGCCCTGAGCAAGGAGCAGAGACGCGGCCTCTGAAGAAACACTGTCAGGTCCAAGACAGGTTTGCTGCAGCCCAACTGGAGTCGAAAAGAAGCACTCAGGAGACAGATGTGCTCTGCTTAAGAGGGAGAGACAGGAAGGAAAAGGCTGGCTGTGTGAGGGTGGGTGTGGGGACAGTCCTGACCCCGTGGTGCTTGGGGCATCTCCTGGCATGGTGCTTGGTAACAGTACAGGTGGCCTCAGGGCTCCCGTGTGCAAGGCATGCACTCCAGCCATTGCAGCATTTCCTTCATCCCTTTGGCCTTCTTTCAGTATGGGAAGATTTATTTTTTTTGTGTGGGGGGCCACACCCAGCTGTAGTCAGGTCTTATTCCTGGCTTTGACTAAGTTACTCCTGGTAGGGTCCAGGGGACCATATAGAGTGCTGTTGTCTCTTTCCAGCTACAAGAACAGGTGTGGCCTAATCCTACACTCTACCACCGCAACCTCACTATCCCCCAAAAAACCCAAAAAGTAGGGGCCAGAGCAATAGCACAGTGGGTTAGAGCGTTTGCCTTGCATGCGGCCGACCTGGTTCGAACCCCGGCATCCTATATTGTCCCCTGAGCACCACCAGGTCTAATTTCTGAGTGAAGAGCCAGGAGTAACCCCTGAGCATTGCTAGGTGTGACCCAAAAAGCAAAAAAAAAAAAAAAAAAAAAGAAAAAGAAAAAAGAAAGTAACCAAATCAGTGTTTTTTTTTTTCTTTTTGGGTCACACCCAGCGATGCTCAGCGGTTACTCCTGGCTCTGCACTCAGGAATTACTCCTGGCGGTGCTCGGGGGACCATATGGGATGCCGGGATTGAACCCGGGCCAACATGGGCTGGCCATGTGCAAGGCAAACACCCTACCCGCTGGGCTATCGCTCCAGCCCCATCAAATCAGTGGAATTATTGGAATTGATATGGCTGAGTATAAACAAGACACTTAATAGTGATTACAAGTGGGGAATTAGGGATGGGAGGGAGAGATCCAGTACACAGTACATCAGGGAAGTACTGCCAAGAACAGTTTGAAAAATTTCCCTGGTGGGCAAGATATATATATCCAAATCCTCCTATATATATATATATATATATATATATATATATATATATATATATATATATATATATATATATATATATATATATATGAAAAAAATATATATATAAGAAAAAATATATATAAGAAAAATCAGGGGTCAAAGAGATAATACTGAGGGTAAGGCACTTGTCTTGCATGCAGCCTACCCGGGTTTGATCCCTGACATCCCCTATAGTCCCCTGACCACAGTCAGGAATAATTCCTGAATGTAGAGTCAGGAGTAACCCTGAGTATTGCTGGGTATGTCCCCTCTATAAAACAAGAAGCACAGGGGCTAGCATGATAGTCCAGCGTGGGTAAGGTGTTTGCCTTGCATACAGCCAACCCGGGTTCGATCCCGGCATCCTATATGGTCCACCATGCAGTGTCAGGAGTGATTCCTGAGTTCAGAGCCAGGGGTAACCCCTGAGCATCACTGGGTGTGACCCAAAAAGAGGGAAAAAAACAAGAAGCACAAAAATTAAATTAGTTAAAAACTAAAAACTGGGGGGTGCTGGCAGAGCAACAGCACTGCAGGTAGGGCGTTTGCTTTGCACGTGGTCAACCAGGTTCGATTCCTGGCATCCCGCATCCCGAACACCACCAGGAGTAATTCCTGAGGGCATAGCCAGTAGTAATCCCTGAGCATTGCCGTGTGACCCAAAAAGCAAAATAAGAAAAAAAGAAACAACAACAACAACAACAACAACAAAAAACCCAAAAAAGCAAACTGGGACTGGAGAGCTAGTACAGCAGGTAAGGTACTTGTTTTGCCACGAGGCCGACCAGGGTTTGATCCTGGCACCCCACAGGGTCCTCCGGCACCACTGGATGTGATCCCTGAGCACAGAACCAAAAAGCAAGGCCTGAGCATCACTAGATGTGGCCCCAAAACATAAAAGCCCCTGAACCAAAAAAACAAACCTAAAAACGAGATGACAGGGATCTGAAAATACCTGGCCCCTAATAAGGGGCAAGAAAGAAAAGGTGGTGGTCAGTGGCAGAGCTAGTGGAAATTCTTTTTATTTTATTTTTTATTTTTTTTTTGCTTTTGGGTCACACCCGGCGGTGCTCAGGGGTTACTCCTGGCTCTGCACTCAGGAATTACTCCTGGCGGTGCTCGGGGACCATATGGGATGCTGGGGATTGAACCTGGGCCTGCACAGGCCGGCCACGCAAGGCAAACGCCCTCCCGCTGGGCTATCGCCTCCGCCAGAGCTAGTGGAAATTACGGGAGGCACATGAGCTACCCATTCAGCTTCCCAGGATGTCAGCGATGCTGTCTACATGGCAACCCAGTTCTAAGCTCCTGACGCTGGCGGCTGAAAGGTGACCCCATCTGTCTCTCAGGCAGGGCTCCTCACCTGGACAGGCTGCCCATCTCGCCACACCAGGCCTTCTCCATCACTCTCCCAGCAAAAGTGAATTTCCTGACCCACCCAGGCTTCGGGGATGGTTAGCTCCACCTGGAACCAACAGGTCCACCATCTGCAAGAGAGCCATGGGATGCATTGAGGGGTCAAATCATTTGCCCTGGGATAGAGTGATAGTCCAGGGGTAGGGCATTTGTCTTGCATGCGGCCAGACCCAGGTTCCATCTCCAGTGTCCCATATGGTCCCCTGAGCACCGCCAGGAGTAATTCCAGAGTGAAGAGCCAGGGAGTCACCCTGAGCACTTCTGGGTGTGACTCAAAAAGCAAAAATAAATAAATAAATAGTGAAAAAAATCCTCTGCCCCATGCAAGGGGTGAGACTTTCTTCAAGCATCTATATGCATTACATGGTTTCATTTTTTTGGGTTTCTACTGTTGGGTTACACCCAGTGGTACTCAAGGGTTATTGCTGGCTCTGAGCTCAGGGGATCACTCCTGGCGGTGCTCAGGGGTGTCATATGGGATGCTGGGAATTTTACTTCCACAGAAAGCCAAGTGCAAGGCAAGTGCTCTTCCCACTGTACTACAGATCTGGGTCCCCAAGGTATTCAGCTTGATCCACGGGGGTGTGGGGGTGCGTGAGGGAGAGGTGATAGAAAAAGATGGGCCGGAGTGACAGTCCAGCGAGTAGGGTGTTTGTTTGCCTTGCACTCGGCCAACCCGGGTTCGATCCCCGGCATCCCATATGGTCTCCAGAGCACCGCCAGGAGTAATTCCTGAGTGAAGAGTCAAGAGAAACCCCTGAGCATTGCCGGGTGTGACCCAAAAAGCAATAAATAAACAAGTAAATAAGTGAGTAAGTAAATAAATAACGAGATGGCATAGTGTCTGTGATTCGTCCTCGGGTGTAAGCTTCCCTAAGCTCGCAGCGGGAGAGGCGCGGGAGGTCTGCGCTGGGGGCCCAGGGAGCTGTCCCCAGCAGAGGGTGCTGCTCTGGCCCAGAGCACGCAGGCCAAAGGGCAGGCGGCGCGAGTGTGGCCGTGCAGCCCGGGGCCCTCCGCCCCGCGCCCGGAGTCACCCACGTGGGTCCGAAGCTGTCGCCGACGCGCGCGGGGCGGAAGTGCTGCCGGATGGCTTCCTGGTAGGGCAGCCGCCCGGCGTCAGGAAGCTGGCGAGGGCGGCCACCGGGCAGCTGTCTCCGAAGAGCCTGGGTGGAAGGGCCGCGGGTGGGAAGGCGCTCCGGGTCCCCGTCACGCTCAGGCGGCCCCTCGCGCCCCGGCGCCTCCCAGCCCCGTGTCCCTCGGTCCGAGCGGCGAGAGGGACCCCCACCTGCCACGGAGGTTACAGTCGGTGAAGTAGAGGGGCGGATATGAATTTCTCCACTCGCTCCAGCGTGGTGCGCCGGTGCTTCAGGGCCGGGGCCGCCGCCATCGCCGCGCCACTGCTCTCCCGGCGCTGCCCGCGGCCCGAAACCGAAGGTTCCGGCGTCCGAGAGCGCCGCCCACCCGGCGGCCTTTTCCTGGAACACCCGCGGCCCAAGAGGCGGGGGCGGACGCCGCGCGCCCCGCGACCCGTGGGCGACCGCTGACTCGCGGGGATGGCAAGCCTGGCGCTTGCATTTCCGACAGCCTGCGGGCAGGCAGAGCCGCGGCGGCAGCACCCGCGGGCAGCCAGCACTTCTGGCTCTTGCCAAGAGCTCCGCGTGGGGCCGGCATACAGCTCAAAACCGCGGATGCAGGAGTTGTGCGCGGCCCCGCCTTTGCCCTGGCACCCTAGCACTGCAGGGCGTGCTTAACCCCCTCCCAAATGGCTTATGCAAAACTCGGGAAGAGCAGTTTTCTTTTTGGGTCACACCCGGCAGTGCTGAGGGGTTACTCGGGTCGGCTGCGTGCAAGGCAAATGCCCTACCCGCTGGACTGGCGCTACAGGCCCCAGAGTAGAGGTGTCAGGGACCCATGACTTCAAATTGTGGAGAATGTCCAGAACCGGGAGAGCCCAGTAACCGGTTTCCTGGTTCCACATGCAACAGTGCTGGGATGCTTAGGGACTAGAACCCAGAGCCCCAGCTCTCGGCGCTGTTTCCTGGACTGCAGGATTTGTTTGGCTGCTTGGCTAGGAGGTGGCTATCCCATCCGTCACTTGAGACTGGAGCCATCTGGAGCGGACAGATCACAGCCGATTTCAGACGTGAATCTTCACTACAGGAGGGAGAGTTCAAGTCAATGCTACAGTACCCCGAGGCCACAGCACCTTCTGTTCCCTAATGCGGCTGAAGAGTTCTGGTCTGTGAAATCATCAGGAAGAAAAATATATACACAACAGTAGCCCTGATATTTTAATGGAAATACTGACCAAGTTTACAACATTTCAAAATCACATGGAATGGTGACTAATGATGACTACAGAATATCAAAGATGGTTTCAAATAATCCTGTTATCATCCAGGCTGGGTGTAGTTCAGAGCTCAGCTGTCAGAAGGCAGAGGAATGAAAACGTTACTACGAAACCGGGGCTCTAGGCGTAGCTCCCCATCTCTTGGATGTACTGGTGGGGTGGGGTTTTCTCCAAGTGGCTCTGAAACCCCATCCTGGCCTGTAGGCAGCTACTCTGGACACAACACTACATAGTCACAACTGGGGTGCCCAGACTGACACCCCCAATTTCTGCCAGGATTCCAGGTGTGTAATCTTTTCTGGTGAGGAGAGATGTGGGTGAGTTACTTATTGCTGGGAAACACTGAAGGGCTTTGTGTATCTTAATCCACCCAAGTCAGGCACTATCAGCTTTAGTCTTTCACTCCTCCAAGGCCACTCCAGGGTGCGAACTCCAAGTCTCCTGTCCTCTCCCACAGTAAGAAACACTATGAAATCAGAGAAGTCTCGTGTGCTTGAAGTTCAAAGTCTAGAAGCCAAAAAACTGTGTGGCTTTTTAGTGGTAGTTTGGGGAATTTTTAATTCAAATATTTTCCAACAATGACTAGGGTGAAGTAAAGGTTTTTGGGAGAAAAATCAGGTTGGGAATAACCGGAGGGACTCTGTTCAGAGTCCAGTGGATCACATCAACTCTGAATGAAGATCTTAAGCATGTTTATAAGCCCATTAGTTTAAATTTATGTAATTAAAAATACATATTCCATTTGCAGTTGCTAATGAAATATATCAAATCTTCTTGCTCCTAATCCAAAATCAGACCACACACTTTATACACAATTCTCAATTTAAGTTGTTTACATATACTTCCAATAAAGAAAAAATAGAGTGAATACAAACTGGGTAACTTGCCCAAATATGTTTCCAGATAAAACAAGGGGAAAATATGTATTAAAATAATGATAGTCTATTAAAAATTTGGGAATATTTTGATTTAGGAGAAATGCAACTATTTAGAGCAAAATCCTGTTTGTACCGTGGATGAGAAGCCCAGATCCCTGCTTTACAATAGTGCTCTGTGAGGACAAGGGACTTGGGTTAACTTTATTCCTTAAGAACCAAGCTTTATTTACAAAAAAAAAAGGGGGGGAGGAAAAAGGTTAGGGCAAGGAGGAAGACAAGTTTTACACAAAAAGTACTACAACAGGAACTCCCTTTGGTAAAAAGTGTAATAAATGTCTTGTACATCTGTTCATAGGTACTAAATCTGAAGCCACATAGTACTATGGTACACAAGAAGCTAGAGCAGTTATGCTAGCACATCAAAGCATATTTCTTTTAATAAAAAATTGACAATATGTACATTATTTACAAAAAAATCCAAGTTGAAACTCTGTGTGTGTGTGTGTGTGTGTGTGTGTGTGAGAGAGAGAGAG
Organism: Cryptotis parvus; assembly: GCA_021461705.1. Classification (NCBI taxonomy): domain Eukaryota; kingdom Metazoa; phylum Chordata; class Mammalia; order Eulipotyphla; family Soricidae; genus Cryptotis; species Cryptotis parvus. The sequence continues at coordinate 76,823 of JAJIBD010004881.1, forward strand.
AGAGTGAGTAAAGCTGGTGGATGGCACTAGGGTAGACTAGTAAAGAAGCAGGTACAAAACAGTTCCACGGGAGCTAAAAAGGACGACTGATTTGAACTTGTGGAGGCTGAGAACCGGAGAAGAGAGTATAGGGTAGGCAGCAAAGAATTTGTCAGGAATCAAATCCACAAAATGATCAATCCCAAAGCCAAAACTGTAGGTCCCAGATAAAGCCTAATGGGTGATCTAGATGTGCTCATGTGACAGGGGAGGGATCAGATCCAGTTGTTTTCCTCTTTGGGGTAAGAGGAGAGCAGTGACCGCCAGAGTTTAATCCATCTGAGTTAAGTCCTTCCCAGCCTGTAATGCACAGCCATCCAGTCAAAGTGGGAACAGCAGGTCAGGCCAGGAGACTCCAGTCTCAGCTCTGCTGGTGTGTGCAAGCAAGACGCATGTTTCTGTGCTTGCAGAGACTTCCTTCCCCTATAGGGCAAACTAATACTCAAAGCCCTTTGGGAAAAGTTCCAGCTTCGGTTCTGTAAGGTATCCATGTTCCTTATTTGTAGCCTACTTGGTGCCACGTTGCACTAGCCACACAAAAATCACGTGGCCAAGTAGTCCCAGAGAGGCCCAATGAGGCTTGAAAAGGCATCTTCCTTGTTTCTTCAGAGTGTGTGAGTGCAAGTGCCCCTCACCCCCACCCCCACATCCCCGCCCCGTCCACACACACACAGACACCCCTTGAGTTATCTGCTCTGGTCTTGCAGTTATGGGGCTTTGAACACGGTGCCATACTTGACACGGTACTTGTTAATGCTCACAAAGTGTAGGGTCTCTGTGTCACAGGTGGTGGTACATGGCACCAGTCCCTCCAGCCCCTCACCCATGAGCCACTTGCTGGTCTCCGCTGCCATTTCACGTGGCACATGCTCCTTGGTCCATTTATCTACCCAGGCTTGGAACCTCTGATGTAGTCGCTTGCTCACACGCTCATGAGACTGCAAAACAAAGAAAACAAGTGAGCTGGGACCAAGCACCCTTCATACATAAAGCCTAAATTAGGTTTCTCTTCTCTCTCCCATTTTTTTGGGGGTCACATCTAGTGGTGCTCAGGGGACCATATGGTTTTTTTTTGTTTTTTTTTTTTTTTTGGGTCACACCTGCGAATGCTCAGGGGTTTCTCCTGGCTCTGCACTCAGGAATTACTCCTGGCGGTGCTCGGGGGACCATATGGGATGCCGGGATCGAACCCTGGCCGGCATGGGCCGGCCGCATGCAAGGCAAACGTCAGGGGACCATATTAATTATGGGGATCAAATCCAGGTTGGCCATGTGCAAAGCAAGCTTTACACTCAGGGTACCACATATGGTTCCAAACGCAAACTCTGGCCAGGCACATGCAAGGCAAGTGCCTGACTTGCTGTACTAACTCTCCAGCCCACCAACTCACGGATTACTCCTGGCTCTGTACTCAGGAATTACTCCTGGTGGTGCTTGGGGACCATATGGGAGGCTGGGTCGAACTCGGGTAGGACATATGCAAGGCAACTGCCCTACATCCTGTACTCCCTCTGCAGTCCCTATGTCTTTTTATGCTTTTTGGGTCACACCCAGCAATGCTCAGGGGTTATTCCTGGCTCTACACTCAGGAATTACTCCTGATGGTGGTTGGGGGCACCGTATGGAATGCTCAGGATCCAACCTGGGTCGGCCACATCCAAGGCCGTGCTCTCCTCACTGTACTATTGCTCCAGGCCTCCAGTCCCTGCTTTTACATAGAAAACAAAAACATCCCAGCTGAACACAGCAAAGATGTCCCCATGTGCGCATCCAAGTACATATTCAGGGCTGGTGCGATAGTTCAGTGGGCAGGGTGTTTGCCTTGCATACGGCCAACCTGGGTTCGATCCCCTGGCATTCCATATGGTCCTCCATGCAGTGCCAGGAGTAATTCCTGAGCATACCTGGGTGTGACCCAAAAAAGAAGAAAAAAAAAAGAACAAGTACATATTCGTTGGTGCCCACTTACAAGGTAGAGCAAGGGACACAATGATGGTGGAGGCTCTCCCCATCTGCATCATAATTCAGACCATAGACTGGCAGACATACAACATGACAGCGCTGGGAGAGAGGTACACAGAAAGTGGCCACCCAAGGGCCAGGTCATGGCTCAAGGTTACAGTGCCCGAGCCACGTAAGACCAAATACAGTTTCCACTTGCATTAACACAAAAATAAACTGCCCATGCTTTACAAGTATAATGAGTTCAAAATAGAGTGCTTGGGGCTGGAGTGATAGCCTAGCAGGTAGGGTGTTTGCCTTGCATGCGGCCAGCCTGTGCTGGCCCAGGTTCAATTCCCGGCATCCCATATGGTCCCCTGAACACCGCCAGGAGTAATTCCTGAGTGCAGAGCCAGGAGTAACCCCTGAGCATTGCCGGGTGTGACCTGAAAAGGAAAAAAAAAAAAAAAAAAAGAGTGCTCGATCTACCTGCAAACCAGTATCAAGTTCTTATTAAGATGAAATCAGGGGCAGGGGCGGTAGATAGTCCAGCAGGTAGGGCGTTTGCCTTGCATGTGGTCAGACCCAGGTTCAATGCCTGGCATCCCATATGGTTGGTTCCCCAAGCACCGCCAGGAATAATTGCCAAGTGTAGAGCCAGGAGTAACCCCTGAGCATTGCCAGGTGTGACCCAAAAAGGAAAAAAAAAAGAAAAAAAAAGAGAGAGATGGAATCGAAGAGAGAGAGATGGAATCCACCCTGAATTCTCATGTGCTCAAGTGGAGAAAAAAGTCCCCAAATAAATTCTGACAATGATGTATTTCATTTCCAATCCTTATAATTTTACTGCCAGGTAATATACTTCTCACATGGACAAGAGTGATCTTTGAGGGGCCAGAGCGATAGCACAGTGAGTAGGGCGTTTACCTTGCACCACGGCCGACCGGGTTTGCTCCCGGCATCCCATATGGTCCCCTGAGCACCACCAGGAGTAATTCCTGAGCGAAGAGCCAGGAGTAACCCCTGAGCATTGCCGGGTGTGACCCAAAAAGAAAAACAAAACAAAACAAACAAAAAAATAAATTCAGGCACCATACTGTCTGTTATGGCTCAAGCCACATTGTCTTTTTCTTTCTTTCTTTTTTTTTTGCTTTTTTTGGGTCACACCCCGCAATGCTCAGGGGTTACCCTGGCTCTGCACTCAGGAATTACTCCTGGCGCTTGGGGACCATATGGGACGCCGGGATCGCCTCCGGGCCGGCACAGGCCGGCCGTGCAAGGCAAATGCCCTACCCCGCTGGGCTATCGCCTTGGCCCCAAGCCACATTGTCTTTAAAGCATCTGTTTCCGAGGTGGAGGATACCGGGCGTGGGAAGCATGGGAAGCCTTGGGCCACATCTGGCATTCAAGGTAAGCATCTTATTAGCTGAACCATCTCTCTGTATCTTAAACATGCCAACTCCCCCACCCCCCTTTTGGGACACACCCAGAGATGCTCAGGGCTTATTCCTGGCTCTGAGCTCAGGAATTACTCCTAGCAGAGTGTGGGAGACCATATGGGATGCCAGGGATCGAACCTGGATCGGCTACATGGAAGGCAAACACCCTACCCCTGTGCTATCCCTCCAGCCTCTTTTAGACTATTTCTTCTTAGAAAGTGCTTTAGGTTCGATCCCGGCATCCCATATGGTCCCCCCATGCACTGTCAGGAGTAATTTCTGAGCAAAGAGCCAGGAAAAACCCCTGAGCATCACTGGGTGTGACCCAAAAAGTAAACAATGAATAAGTAAGTAAATAGAAAGTGCTAACCCCAACATTACCAGATTGGATTTTTTTTTTTTTTTTGTCTTTTTTGGGTCACACCCGGCGATGCTCAGGGGTTTCTCCTGGCTCTGCACTCAGGAATTACTCCTGGCGGTGCTCGGGGACCATATGGGATGCCGGGGATCAAACCCAGGCAGGCAGAGGCCGGCTGCGTGCAAGGCAAACGCCCTACCCGCTGGGCTATCTCTCCAGCCCGAGATTGGATTTTTTGTCACTTCCCTGGTCTTTTGTTACCTACTCACAGAGTAGGTGAGGACTTACTCACAGAGGACTTCCCCAATGAAAGCTTGGCCTATGTGAATGTCAGTTTTCCTACATCATGTCAACTAATTTCTGTCTTTGGTTAATGCATATATAAGCTTTACATGCTCTACCCCATGGCAATACTCCACAGGCATGGGGCCAGAGCAATAGTACAGCAGGTAGGACATTTGCCTTGCACGCGACAGACCTGGGTTCAATTTTGGCATCCCATATGGCTCCTGAGCACTGCCAGGAGTAATTCCTGAGTGCAGAGTTAGGAGTAACCCTTAGAAACACTGTGGTGACCCAAAAACAGTCACAGGCCTGATACATAACTGGCACATAACAGATTATTATTTGGGGGCCAAGCTGATAGGGCATCTGCCTTACACGCAGCCGACCCAGGTTCGATTCCCGGCATCCTATATGGTTCCCTAAGCACTGCCAGGTGTAATTCCTGAGTGCAGAGCCAGAAATAACCACTGAGCATTGCTGGGTGTGACCCAAAAAAGAAAAAAAAAGTGGGAACAGGAGCCAGAGCAATAGTACAGCACGTAGGACATTTGTGTTGCATGTGGCTGACCGGGTTTGATACCTGGCATCCTACGTAGGACATTTGTGTTGCATGTGGCTGACCCGGGTTTGATCCCCGGCATCCCATATGGCCCCCAGAGCACTCTAAAAGTAATTCCTGAGTGCAGAGCCAGGAGTAACCCAAGCACCATCAGCTGTGACCCAAAAAGCAAAATAAGAAAAAAAGGAAATATAACTGTACTGTATGATATCTTACTGTATCCAATGTAAGTGGAGTTCTTAAAAAGGGGGAATACGAACACAGAGAACATGCCAGATAAACATGAAGACAGACATAAGACAGACATCAAGTCAAGAGTGTCAAGGATTACAGTAAACTCCAAGAGGCCATGTGAGGCAGCAAAGATTCTCCCACACAGGGGCCGAGGCAATAGTCCAGCGTGTAGGGCGTTTGCCTTGCACACGGCCGGCCCATGCCAGCCCGGGTTCGATCCCTGGCATCCCATATGGCCCCCCGAGCACCGCCAGGAGTAATTCCTGAGTGCAGAGCCAGGAGCATTGCCGGTTGTGACCCAAAAAAAGCAAAAAAAAAAAAAAATCTCCTACACAGCTTTCAAAGGCTTGACTAACTCTGTCAACCCTCAGAAGTAAGACTTTGGGCCTCTGGAAACAGAGGACTCTAGGGCTATCCTAGAGTGGACAGGGAGATTCTGGGATGGCACTTCTACTTGGTCTTCTCACCTGATGAGCTCGAGCAAGGCAGTTCTCCGATACATGTAATCTTCGGACTTGATCACATACACCATCTTGTAAGAGTTGAGCTTGAATCTGCACTCCAGTTTATCTAGGCTATCCACGTTTTCCATGGTCTTCTTGCTATTTCCTTCCTTGCCCTCTTTTTTCCTGCTGCTCCGACCACGCTGACACTTTCGGATTCGCCGCAGATTCCTAGAAAGTACAAAACCCCACATTAGAGTTCAGCCAGAAGATTCAAGACTTTCCTTGAAAGGAGTTTCTCATACCTGCTTCACAGTACTTGTACTTTTAGTTACATAATGTGAAAAATGCTCAGTGGTTTCATTAAAAAAAAGCTCTGGGAGGTAGGAGTAAAAATTTAAAAAAAAAGGGGGGCAGAATATCCCAGCGGCAGGTAGGGCACTTGCCTCACTTGCCTTGTATGAGGCCTCAGGTTTGATCCCATTATTCCACATGGTTCCCTGAGCCTGGCCAGGTGTGGCCCCCAAACCACAAAAAGAAATATGAACTAGAGAAATACAACAGGCTGAATGCATGTTTTGTAAGCAGAGGGCCCAGGTTTACTCTCTGACACCACCTGGTCCCCCACCAAGAGCAACTCCCGACTGAGCTTAAGTGGCCTCACTAGCACCAGGTGTGGCCCCAACTCCAAACAACACAAACTAACCATCTGCTACCACAATTCTTCAAATCCCATTGCTTTCACAGAAGCAGGTTAGTACTTCCTTCAGCTTTATTTCCTTTTCTTTTGGGGCCACTCCTGGCAGCGCTTAGGGGACAATATAAGGTGCCAGGACCAAACCAAGATTGGCTGCATGCCAAGAACCAGCCAATCCACTATACTATTGCTCTCGCCGTAAATCAACTTTCTCGGGCTGGAATGGAGAGATAATATAGGGTGCAGAAAGGCTTGCCTTACACTCAGCTGACCCGAGTTTAATCCCAAGCATCGTATCTGATCCCCAGGCACCAAAAGGAGCAAGCTATAAGCACAGCCAACAAGCTATAAGCAAGCACAGCAGTGACCCCAAAACCAAACACAATCTTTTAGGTCCCTCTAAATGTACATATGTGCAATGATCTGCTTTGTGTTTTGGAGTTTCTGTTCTTGGTGGTGCACAAGGATTCCTCCCAGTGGTAATCAGGGAACGCCAACACTTTGTGCCATCTCCCTGTCCCTGCTGAGGAACAAGGAAAATAAGGTAATAATGATCAGAGGGCCAGAGCGATAGTCCAGCAGGTAGGGCATTTGCTTTGCATGCGGCCCACCCATCCTGGCATCCCATATGATCCCCACACAGTGCCAGGAGTAATTCCTGAGTGCAGAGATAGGAGTAACCCCTAAGCATCACTGGGTTTGACGCAAAGAGAAAACAAACAAAAGAATAAAACAGGTATAAGGGATCAAACCCAGGAGCTTGAAAAGCAAGGCAGGCATACGTACTACCTTCTGAATCATGGTAAATCATGCAAATCAGTCCCGCTTGGAACAGCTGTGGTTGTTTTTTTTTTGGGTCACACACAGCAATGCTCAGGGGTTTCTCCTGGTTCTACACTTAGGATTTACTCCCGGCAGTGCTCGGGGACCATATGGGATGCCGGAGAATCAAACCCAGGCCGGCCACTTGCAAGGCAAATGCCTTACCCGCTGTGCTATTGCTCCGGCCCCTGTTCTTTCAAAATAAATTTTGGGGCGGAGTGATAGCACAGTGGGTAGGGTGTTTGCCTTGCACGCAGCTGACCTCACTTCGATTCCCAGTATCCCATATGATCCCCGAGCACCACCAGGAGTAACCCCTGAGCACTGCCGGGTGTGACCCAAAAAGCAATCAATCAATCAATCAATCGATCAATCAACCAACCAACCAACCAATCAATCAATACATATATACATACGTAAACAGACAAATAAATAAAAAATTTTGGGGGTATCCAAGAATATTTTGGAAGTCTAATCTCCAAAATATCCAGGCATGGCCCATATCCAGAGTGCTCAGGTAGCATATGGTGCGGGAATGATCTTGAAGAGTTCACAGTGCAAAGCATGCACCCAAGCAGACCAAGCCACACCCCAAACAAAGCAAGATAGGACCTTACACACACTGTTTCATTTTTCTCAACTTTTCACTTAATGTAACAGTGGCTTTCCATTTCACTACATATAGATGGGGCATTTGCCTTGCACACGGCTGAGCCTGGTTCGATGCCCAGCATCCCATATGGTCCCCCAAGCACTGCCAAGAGTAATTCCCGAGTGGAGCCAGGAGTGATTCCTGAGCATTGCTGGGTATGACCCTCCCCCCCCAAAAAAATCATTTGACTTGTTTCACAATTCTTCAAGAGACAGAATATAACTAGTCTGGGGCTGGAGCGATAGTCCAGCGGGTAGGGTGTTTGCCTTACAAGTTGCCAACCGGGTTTGATCCCCAGCATGATCCCTGGAGAACCGCCAGGAGTAATTCCTGAGTGCAGAGTGAGGAGCAACCCGTGAGCATCGCCAGGTGTAAGCCAAAAAGCCAAATAATCCCATCAACAGGGCAGAAAGGACAATTCAACTGTTTCTTCTACTAAGAAAAAAATCTGAAAAAATGGAAAATAACAGGACTCTTTACTAATGTTATTATGTATGCATAATGAGTCTAATAGTTATTAAAACACATTTATAAAAATTTATTTAGGGACCAGAGCTATAGTCCAGCAGGTAGGGCGTTTGCCTTGCACACTGCTGACCGGGTTCAATCCCTGGAATAACACCCCTGGCTCTGTACTTCTGGCGGTGCTTTGGGGGACCATATGGGATGCTGTGGATCGAACCTGGGTTGTCCTACCCGCTGGATATCTTTCCGGCGCTTATTTCTTAATGATGAAGAGATAGAGCTGGTAGGGCATCTACCTTGCAAGAAGCTGAGCCAGGATCAATCCCCAGGATCCCATATGGTCCCCCAACCACGCCAAGAGTCATTCCTAAGTATAGAGGCAGGAATTACCTCTAAGTACTGCTAGGTCTGGGCCCCATAACAATCCTACCCCCCAATTTATTAAAAATTGGTATTAGGGGGTAACGGGTAGGCCATACTGGTAGTACCTGTGCTCGGGATTCCCCTCCTGACAGTGCCTGTACACAACAATAGGGGAGGGAGAGAGAGAGAGAGAGAGAGAGAGAGAGAGAGAGGGAGGGGGAGGGGAGAGAAAGAGAGAGAGAGAGGGAGGGGGGGGGGGGAGAGAGAGAGAGAGAGAGAGAGAGAGAGAGAGAGAGAGAGAGAGAAGAAGAGAGATGCCTACTATACAGGCAGGCTGGGGAGGAGAGAGGGAATTTGGGGCCATTGGTGGTGGGAATAGGGCACTGGTGGAGGAGCGGGTGCTGGAATAATGTATGACTAAAACCCAATCATGATTGTATATGGAATGGTGATATAATAAATTTGAAGAAAAAAAAAAAGGAATTCAAGGAATTCTGGGAGGAGGAAAGTGAGCAAGCCTAAGGCCAGAAATAGTACAGGGTAATGAGCCTTCCCTTTACAAGGCTGATCCCTGGCACGACACAAGTACTCCACTGCCTCTCCAGCTATAATCCCTGAGGACAGAGTCAGGAGTAAGCTACAAGACCCACCAGTGTGATTGCCCAAACCAAACAAAACATAAACTTAAGAAAAAAAGGGGCTGGAGAGATAGTACAGCAGGTTGGGTGCTTGCCTCAGACGCAGTCAACCCAGGTTTGATGCACAGCATCCCATATGGTCTCTCTAGCACTGTCAGGAGTAATCCTGAGGAGAGAGTATTACACATTGCTATGTGTGGCCCCAAATAAACAAAAAACCCTGAAACAAATACCACCCCACCCTGTGCCCCACAAAATTGCTGGGGAATGGGGGAAACCCATCAAACATGGTTTATGATGAAAAACTTGTACTGCTTCTGGGAGTCTGGAGTGTTGATTTTTTTTTTTTTTTCTTTTTGGGTCACACCCAGCGACGCTCAGGGGTTACTCCTGGCTCTGCACTCAGGAATTACTCCTGGCTCTGCTCGGGGGACCATATGAGATGCCGGGGATCGAACCCAGGCCAGCACAGGCCGGCCACGTGCAAGGCAAACGCCCTACCTGCTGGGCTATCGCTCCGGCCCCTGGAGTGTTGATTTTTGCTAGGCAAAAGGTGCCTACGTGAACACGACAGAATTACTAAAAGTCAATAAAAGTCCCTAAGTGTCTAATGGGCTCCCCTGATGGACAACATTAAACATCTGTTGCTCTGAAAGCATCCCGTGTGATGTGATGTGTGACTCCACTGGAAAGGACTCTTGGGACTCAGTGTTCGGCTTCTTGGCCTGGCCCACAGGCGCATCTTCCTTTGCTAATTTAACTTCCTATGTTCCCTGCAGTAATTCATCACTGTGACTGACAATGTACCAAGTCCTGTGAGTCAACCCAGCAAATCATTAAGGCTTTGAAACTCCCACACACCTCTACCCAACAGAGGGAAGGTCTCTTTCCCCCCTACAGCTCTGGCACAACTTCAGGTAAGCCATGGCCCAACAGCCATGCACAACTTCAGGCTGAGAGCGCAGAGGATAAGTGAACAGAGTAAGTGAAAACCGAGACTCTGGAAGGCACGACTCTTCATTCCTCTATCGAGTACAAGGCTGACGCTGCAAATGACTCACCTTGGGAGAAATACTGGTTTCCGTGCCAGATGCTCACGAAGCTCAGGAGAGGTAGTATCAGAATTCATATATCGCTCCACATAATCTGACCAACGCTGGAATTTAAAACACAGAACATGGAAAAGAGAGAGCACAAAAGCTTAACTCCATTCTCACCAGAGTCCAGCAAATTCTGTGCGTAAAATTCTATCAAACATTTTATTATTATTATTATTATTGTTATTTGCTTTGACCCAAAAAGCAAAAAAGACTCCCCCACCCCAAAAAAGACTTTCATGAAGAAAACTCTAAAAGTTCATGAGTGAGGGAGGACCAGAGTGATAGTACTGCAAGTAGGACACTCGCCTTGCATGTGGTGGACCAGGTTCGATCCCTGGCATCACACGTGGTCCCCCAAGACTCTCTGCGTGATCCCTGAGCACAGAGTCAGGAATAAGTACCAGTTCCTGAGTACCACACCAGGTGTGGCTCAAAATCCAAAATTTAAAAAAATAAGTAAAATTTCCTGAGGCAAAACTCTACTGCACTGAAATTCTGATGCAGCTATGTATGTTACAAACTATATGTTTATATAGCTTAAAAATCAGTATCCTTTACATAGATTTTTAGCATCAAGAAATACAAAAATGATTTGGCAAGTACAGTCAACAGGATCACAAAAAAGCCCACCTCCCATATCCCTGAACACCTACATACCAAACATCTCATTAAGATAACCACCTTACGTAGCTATGTCTACTCTGTGGGTAAGAACACCTGGCTTCATCTATTTCAATAAAAAGGAAATGATACAGAGTCAAGATAACACTAGGCAGGGCCAGAGAAGGCTCAACAGCCTGGAGAATATACTTTGTATGGAGAAGGCCCAAAGTTAGATCCCAATAACTTCATGGTCCCGTAAGCACTGACAAACGAACAACTCCCAAAACAAAGCCAGGAGGGGTCCCTAAGAATGCTGGGTGCAGTACAAAAACCAAAACCAAAAAAGAAGGTGGGTGGGGATGATACTACTGGACAGATGGTACCTCACTTGTTTCTTGTGCTTTATGGGCCAAAAAAGGAGGAAGCTGCCAACCAACTTTTCTCAGAGCTAATGGCTCTATTAAAACTGAGGTAGGGGGTCGGAGCGATAATACAGTGGGTAAGGCATTTGTTTTGCGTATGTTCAACCCAATTTGGATCCCTGGCATCCCATATGGTTCCCTGAGCACCACCAGGAGTAATTCCTGAGCGCAGAGCCAGGAGTAACCATGAATATTGCTGGGTGTGACCCAAAAAAGGAAAAAAAAAAACCACCAAAACCAAAAACCACAAAAACAAACCAACAACTAATGAAGCAAGCAGATGAAACTGCCATTAACCCTATCTATCTACACCAGGTAGCTTTCCTCTTCCTTTGAGTCTGTGCATTAAGTTCCATGTCCTGGCCCTTTGACAGGCTGAGGGCTGTCTTGGCTTCTAAAGGACAATCATTGAACACACAGACTCAGTACATGACTGCCTTCTCGACACTTCTTCCTACAATACATATTTACATACCTCTGCTTCCACAGGGTCATCTGAGTTTTCCTCCTCGGTGTCCAGAAGCTCAATGGTCAGCTGAACCTGGCCTTGGCTCTGGATGAACATAAGCTACAAATAAGAAACCTGAATGAGAACAAAGACCATCTCCAAACATATAACCTAATTTTCCTCAAAGGCTGGGAGGTGAGGAATGAAATTATAAAACTATTCAAAGTGAAGAAATGAACACATGCACAAATTTAGAAAGCAAGCAGTAACAAAAATATAGTTCCAATTTTGCTACCAGCAACATTAAATGTTAAGAGAAAAGCGGTATCACAGCCTTTTGAGTTAGTTCTAGACCATTTTGTGTCTCATACTTCCTAAAGTTATAGCTGAAACATAAAGCTAGCCCAGGTTCAGTTCCTGGCACCTCCAGGAGTGATTCCTGAGTGCAAGGAAAGCCAGCCACGAGCAGCCAGGTCTACGCATCAAACCAAAATAGTAATTAATATACTTCATTCCTTCGACACAGTCAGCCAAATGCCTATTAATCAAGCAGGGCAAAACTCATGGTTTCTAGTTTGAAGGGACACAATCTAGTAAAGTGAATAGGCATATAAACATGATTAAATCAGCTATGAAAGTACTACTCTAGACACCTGTAACATGCTGTGGGAATTACGGTTTCCTCAGGAGAGAAGAGTCCACTTCATTAAAATGATGCTTAGTGGGGCACAGGGAGACCAATTTCAGGGCAGTGACTCACCCATCACTTTATTTAGGCTGTATCTGGTTGTGTCAGGGGCTACTTCTACTTCTGACACTCGGGCAACTTTGACAGGGTGCTTGGGATCAAACCAAACCTGGGGTGACACCGGTAGTACTCAGAAGTTCACTGTTTGGGTGTTGCGCCTGGTGGTGCCTTATGGAACTCGGATTCCATGAAAGCACATGGTCTAGCCCTTTTTGAGAGCCATCTCCCAGGAATCCGACAAATTTTTCTTTTTTTTTTTGGGGAAGTCATGAGTAGCACAGTAAGCTGTCAATCTAGGGGCACAGTTCCATGCTTCTTATACTTCCTCCAATGTGTGTCCAAGTACCCTGAAATGGCTTGACTTATGGTCAAGATGATCTCAACAACCTGTAGAGTCTATTAGCAGAGTTCTATGTGATGTTCAGAGTCTCTAAACCACTCACTGCTCATGGGGACTGGGGCCACGCCTGGAGACACCTGACCTACGGTCCAGTGCTCAGGGCTGCTGCTGCCATACTGCCCTGATCCACCAGCACCACTGTCAGAGTTGCTCAGAGATTAGCCCAGGGCTGAGATATCTGAGGAACTCACCTTGAAGCAATTCTCATCTGACATGAGTTGCTCGGCTTTCCTCTGGTATGTTGACTCGAGAAGACTTCTTGAGGTCTGCGTGTTCAGCTGGCCTCCAGTGGCGCCATTATTGTTTTCCGCCAGGTAAAGATCAGTCACCTGAATGCAGATCTCATCACTCACGATGTGCTGCAGCTGCAATCAAGCAACACAGCTATCAGTGAGCTAATTTTTCCCTGCATGCATCAAGTTGTGGGTCATTCACGTCAAAGTAGGTCCTTTGCTTAGTGACTTAAAAAAATTTGTCACACTGGGAGTTGGTGTAATAGTACACCGGGTAGGGCATTTGCCCTGCCCACGACTAACCCAGGTTCAATTCCCAGTATCCCATATGGCCTTCTGAGCACCCCATGAGTAATTCCATCACTGGGTGTGACCCAAAAAGAAAACAAAACACCCAACCCTCCCCAAAGAAAAGAAAAACTCTGCCATACTAAATTATTTTATTATTTTTCTGAGCGTAAACAAGTTAAAATTTTAGTAACATCATTGTCCATGACCATCTTTCATACCTATTTAAAAGCAAAATTTAACAGGGGAAGCAGAGAAGAGATAACACAAATGCATGCTTTGTATGCTGTAGACTCAGTCCCCATTTCCTGAGCACCATAGGGCGTGACCCCCCCCACAAAAAAACTAATAGGTAACTCAGTGTGTATGTGTTGGGGGTGGGAAGCTGTAAGAATGGGATACAGGGACGGAGTGACAGCCCAGCAGTTAAGACATTTGGGATACAGGGAATGGAGTGACAGCCCAGCAGTTAAGACATTTGCTTGCATGTGGCGGACCCAGGTTCAATACTCGGGGTCCCCTGAGCACCGCCAGGAGACATTCCTGAGTGCAAGACCAGGAACAGTCCCTAAGCATTGCTGGGTGGGACCCCCCGCCCCCATCCCCAAAAAAGAAGAAAAGAAAAGAAAAAGAACAGGCTATAGCCCATCATACAGCATTTGGTTTGCTGGCATGAAGGTAATTCCCAAGCGCGGGGGTGGTGGTGTAAGGGCAGGGACAGAGCTCAGCATACTGCATTTGCTTTTCTTGTATAAAGTCCTGAGCCCATCTGGACAAGAAAAACCAAACAACACAGGAAGTCTCCCAAGGGGCTGGCACAACTGAGGTCTCAAGCTTAACCCTGAGTAGATCCCTACATGCCCTGGCTATCCCTGACCCCTTTCCACTCGAGACCTACACCATGAGCCTGACAATGTAAATGGATTTTGATTTTAAAAGCGGTCCTAAGAAAGTCAACCAAAATTATTGTATGAAAGAAAATTTCCATAGGTTTCTAATTTTGACACTTCTTTATCACTATGGCTTTCACATGTATTCTCATTTGAGCCATACAATTACCATGGAGTGCAGGCTTGAGAAGCGTACCTGTCATAGTGAAAAACACAAATGTGGGTTTGGCGTGATAGTGCACTGGGGAGGGTTTGCCTTGCATGAGGCTGACCAGAGTTCGATCTCTGGCATCTTATATGGTCCCTGAGCATTGTTGGGTATGACCCAAAAGCTTAAAACATGCGCGGACACACACACACACACCCACACACACACCCACACACACACACACTCGCTCCCTCCCTCGTGGGAGTAATTCCTGAGCAAAGAGCCAGGAGTAACCCCAGACTGTCGCTGGGTGTGACCCAAAAAAGCAAAAATAAAAAGAAAGTTCACCGTGTGCCAAGGGAGGGAGAAAGCTAGAGAAGCAAGATCCATGCCCTATTCCAGTTCTAGGACAAAGTCTGAAACTTTTGGGCCAGAGCCCAAAAAGTTAGCCCAACGGGTAAGGCGTTTGCCTTGCACGCGGCTGGCCTGTGCCGGCCTGGGTTCGATCCCGGCATCCCATATGGTCCCCCGAGCACCGCCAGGAGTAATTCCTGAGTGCAGAGCCAGGAGTAGCCCCTGAGCATTGCCGGGTGTGACCCAAAAAGGGGAAAAAAGAAGTCTGAAACTTTCTAATTCTATCAGCACAAGTCAATTACAACTGAATTGGTGACATTTATTTGTTTTGGGGCTAAACCCAGTTGTATTCAGGGCTTATTCCTGGCTCTGCACTCAGGGATTTCAGGGATTACTCTAGCAGGGCTTGAGGGATCATATGGGCTACTGGGTCTGTTTGGTATTGGCTGTGTGCAAGTGCCTTATCAGTATCATATCTCTTGACTTGTGGTTTTTTTTTTTTTTGTGGTGCTGGGATCAGACCCCGGCCCCACAGATGCAATGAGTTCCACCACTGAATCCCACCACTGGCTTTATAGCTACTTCACTGAACTAAGTGATGACTAGGAAGCTGAATCTGTCAAAGTCCTCATTCTCATAGGTCAGAATGGTATCTCTACTGTGAAATAAAGTTTCCTTAAATGAAATATTACCCATCAAAACTGAGAATGTGACAAGCAGATCAAGAAAGCAAAACATTAACTGAGACAACAATTTGTCATTAAAATTTTCATAGCACTATTCTATTTCTAGGAAAATACAATCTTTTTTCAAATGCCAGTAACTATGACAACTAATTACTTCTAACATTAAAAAGTCCTGGGGCGGCGCGGCGTTGCAGCCACGTGGGCCACTAGGGTGGTGAAACAGTGGTGTCTTTTTGTGCACTGCATTCCACGAAGAGCAGGAAAGTTTGTTGGGAGGGAGATATAGAGAGGAAGGAAATGACATGCAGAGCCCGCCAGGTGGTTGGGGTACGGGACGGGGGAGGGAGACAGGACATTGGTGATGGGAGATGGGTTTGGGTGGAGGGTGCGTGTTGGAACACTGTGGAACCAAGACTCTACATGAGCATCTTTCAAAAAAAAAAAAAAAGGTGGAATCTACCACAGACATGTGGGAATCAGAGGTTAGGTGAGACAGAGAAGGGAACAGTGCTTTTGTCAAAAAGTGATGCCAGCCTAGAACTGAGCACTGAATATGGGAGAAAATATATAAATGATAATCTCTAGATGTATTTATTGCAATCCACAATGTGTAAGAGAAGAGAGAAAGAAAGAGCGAGAGAGAGAAGAGATGGTGAGCTTGCCATAGAGGCAGGCTGGGGGGGGGGGGAGGGGAAGTGGGGACATTGGTGGTGGGAGATGGGCACTGGTGGAGGGATGGGTGCTGGAACACTGTATGACTGAAACCCAAACATGAACATCTTTGTAATTGTATATCACATGGTGGTGTAATAAAATATTTAAAAAAAATCACGATCCACGATCTTCCCGTCGATCATCTATTTGCTAGAGCGGGCAGCAGTAATATCTCCATATGTCCTGTCTCATGCCAGTAGAGCCAGGGGCATTGGCTTGCTACAGGAACATAAAGAGCCTCAAACCATTATATTAGGTCATGGGAATGACCTAATATAATTGTTACTGGAATTTGGCATATCATATACAACACGAGAAGCTTGCCAGGCTTGCCGAGCAGGAGGCAAACTCTTTTAAACACCTCCAAATAAAGCATTTATTGATGAACGCAGCGCGCCCAGGCGGCAGAGCCAAACTGTGATGGGCTGGTCTGCTGGGTGGAGTCCCAACGAGAGGGAAGTCCAAAAGTGGAAAATGGCGGCGCCCGTGGAGTGAGGAGGGGTGGTCTGGCTTGTTGTGAGGCTCTGCCGAGGTGGTGGGCCAGGGCTAGAACCCGCCATGCCTCCCGACTGCCTCATGAACGGCTGTGCACAGCCGTTTTTATTTTTTATTTAAAAAAAATAAAAAATAAAAATAAAAGTCCTGGGGCGCAAGGATAGATCTGTGGCAGATCACTTGCACTTACATGAGGCCTTAAGTCAGATCCCCAGCACACCACACATACTGAGCACCAGTCCAGCAACTTCTGGCACACTTGAAGGTGTGGAGCTTAAATATGTGACCCCAACAAGAACTGCAAGTGTATGGGAACACAACCAAATAAA
>JAJIBD010004882.1:0-130924 GCA_021461705.1 Cryptotis parvus
ACTGGACAAAGCCAGAGAAATAATACAGGGTGAAGGCACTTGACTTACATGTGAATAAGACAGGTTTGATCTCTGAAACGGATATCTCCACCCCAAGAATTGCCAGAAGTGACCTCTGAGCAGAAAGTCAGTAGTGACCCCTAAGCACTGCTGGCCATAAAATGTCTAAATAAACTTGGGATATTGAATGTAGAAAGTGGGCACTGATGAAGGGGTTGGTGTTGAAATATTGTATGCCTGAAACTCAATCAAGAATAACTTTGAAATTCACCATGACACGAAAGGGGCCAGAGCAATAACACAGCAGGTTGGGTTTTTTGCCTTGCATGTGTCAAGCCAGGGTTCAATCCCGGCATCACATATGTTCCCTTGGGCACTTCCAGGAGTAATTCCTGAGTTCAGAGCCAGGAGTAAACCCTGAGCACTGTTGGATGCGACCAAAAAAAAAAAACCCAACAAAAAACACAGTGACACAATGAAAATTAAGATATTAAAATATTTATGGAATAATATTGAATTGTTATATATAATTTTAATTTTTTAAATAGAAATTAATTATTTTTATTGAAGTATTTGTTTTTACTGGTCTTGGGGGCAACATGCAATGATGTTTAGGAATTATTCTAGGCTCTGGGTTTAGAAGTGACTCCTGGAAGTTCTCCAGGAACCGCATGTGGTGCTGGGGATTTGAACCAGGGTTAGCCTCATGAAAACACCTTACCTTTTGTACTATCTCTTAAAACAGATATATATGTATATATATGTATATATATGTATGTATATATATATACCATCAAACATATATATATGTGTGTGTGTATATATAGTTGTTTTTTGGTTTGCTTTTTATCTGTATTAAATCTGTACTATCTCTTCATATATTGATAATGTCTTTATTAAATTTTCTTCATTCATCTGAGGTACTACTACTTAGTTATTGTGAATAATACTGCTATGAATTTAGGAGTATAGTTAGGTGTCTCCTCAAACAAATGATTTTATAGTTTCTAGTTATCTACCTAGGAGTGGGATTTCTGGATCATATGGTTGTTCTATTTTATTTTAATTTTTTGAGGGGGCACACCTCGCTGTGCTCATAGCTTACTCCAGCCTCCGCATTTAGTGATCATTCCTGGCAATGCTTGGTGGAATACAGTGGTGCCTGGTGGACTTGCTGGTGCTATGTAGTAACAGGGCTCAAACCTGTAATAATAACAGGGTTGGCTGCATACAAGAGAAATACATTATCTGCTATACTATCTCTATCCCTAAATTTCTATTATATATTTTGTTTTGTTTTGTTTTGTTTTATGGGCCACACCCTGTGATATTCAGGGCTTACTCCTGACTCTGCACAAGAGGTCCTGGTGGGCTTGGGACACCATATGGAGTGCGGGGATCAAACCCTGGCCTACTATATACAAATAAAGCACTTACCCACTCTAGCCCCCTATTTTCACTTTTCTCTACAAACTTGCCAGCTTATGTTACCTTTTTTTTTCTTTTTTTGCTTTTTGGGTCACACCCGGCAATGCTCAGGGGTTACTCCTGGCTCTGCACTCAGGAATTACTCCTGGCGGTGCTGGGGGACCATATGGGATGCCGGGGATCGAACCCGGGCCGGCACAGGCCAGCCGCATGCAAGGCAAATGCCCTACCCGCTGGGCTATTACTCTAGCCTCAGCTTATGTTATCTTATAATAATATTAGCTTCAAGTTCTCCCTTCTGAAATCCGACATGCCATTTTGTTGGTGAAGAAGGGAACAGCACCAGGCCCAGACAAAGTCAGACCTGAACACCTGATGAATCTGCCGTTGGTACTCATCAATACACTGGCTTGGATCTTCACACACAATCTGTCTGAATGCAAGGTGCCCTCCCAATGGAAAACCAGCAGGACAGTTCTACTGTTCAAGAAGGGAGACATTCACGACATTGGCAACTATCACCCCATTTGCCTGCTGTCTGTCAACATCTAAAAGCTGCTCACTTGAGTCACCCTGAACAGGATTGGCAGAACATTGGATGAAGAACAACCATGTGAGCAAGCTGGCTTCTGAAAAGGATTCAGCACAATTGACCATATCCACACAGTAACCAAGCTCATTGAAGTTTGTAGGGAGTTCAAGATGCCACTCTGTCTCACGTTCATTGATTTAAAGAAAACCTCTGATTCTGTGGAGACCCCAAGTGGTCATCGAAACCCTAGCCAAACAGGGTGTTCAAACCCAATACATCAAGATCCTTCATGAGCTATATTATGGATTCACCACCAGGACCTCACCATTCTACAAGTAAGTGATCATTGATGCCAAAAGAGGGGTTCGACAGGGTGATACCATTTCACCAAAACTCTTCAGCACCACCCTCGAGAACATCATGCGACAATTAAAATGAGAAGGAATGGGAGTGACCGCTTCACTGATGACATCGTTCTAATAACACCAAACATTAGCCAAGCAGCACAAAAGCTGGCTGACTTTGACCGAGAATGTGGAAACATAGGTCTACAGCTGAATCTCAACAAAACTATGTTCATAAAAAATGAACTAGTTCCAGAGGCCACATTCACTCTCAATGAAACAAACATCTCTGAATGCAGCAGTTATGTGTACCTAGGTCGAGAAGTCAACATGATGAACGACCTAAAACCTGAGCTGTGCAGGAGGAAGAGAGCGGTATGGAATGCCTTCAAGAGCATTGAAGAAATAGCTAAAGGACAAAGAACCTCCGGCTCTGGGCACATCTCTTTGACCCCACCGTTCTCCCTGCATTAACATACGCCTCAGAGACCTGGGCCCTAGGAAAGCAGGACGAAAATGCTATTGGGGTCTCCCAAAGAGGACTCGAAAGATTTGTGCTTGGAATATCACGCCTCACTCAAGTGAGAGACGGAATCTGGAGTTCCGACCTCCATTGACGTTCCAGGGTCTGGGATGCTGTCTCCTTTGCCAAGGCATTGAAAATCAGATGGGCTGGACATGTAATGCAATTTGGAGACAACCGCTGGACTAGAGCCATTACTGACTGGATCCCTCAGGATGTCTAAAGATCACGTGGCCGCCCACCTACAAGATGGTCAGACTTCCTGTTCAGACCCTAAATGAACGGTTTGAGGCTTTGTATTCCTGAAGCAACCAGATGCCATTGGGCTACACTGGCACATGATAGGGTCAAATAGAAATGTTACTGGCAGCCACTCAAGGAAATCGATGAACAACTAAATGTCAAGTGATCAAGTTATCAAATGATGAACTTATGGCTTTAACTTAGGTGAACATAAGCTAAGTTTTTGAGTACTTTTTATAAAAGTTATCATTAAAACATTTTTTAACTGAATCTCCATGAGACACCCAGTTACAAAGCTTTCAGGATTGGGATTCAGTCATACAATGTTCCAATGCCCATCCCTCCTCAAGTGTATATATCCCGCCCCAATGTCCCCAGTTTCTCTCCTGCCACTCTCCCACCTCTAACCCCGAAGCTTCCACTTTTATTCTCTTTGTCTGTCTGTCTGTCTGTCTGTCTGTCTGTCTGTCTGTCTCCTTTTTGGCATTATGGTTTGCAATAAAGATAATGAGAGATCATCATGATTGTTTCTTTACCCACTTTCAGCACACATCTCCCATCTAGGGCAATCACTTCCAGTAATCATCGTCACAATGGTCCCTTTTCTATGCCAACTGTCCTCTTCCCTAGCATTTGAGGCAGACTTTCCTTCATGGAAGAATCCTCCTGACCAAATATAAGTTTATTTTTATGCTAAATCATGCACTTATTAGACTGTATTCACAAAATGAAAATTTTTCCTGAGGGCAGAAGAAAAATGAAGCAAAACAAATTGGTTTATAATTTAGTATTAATTTATAATTAATATCTAATTCACTAGACTTTAAATAGAAATCCAAATACTGGAAGTATCTTTTGTGATATTTTTGTAATCAGAAATTCCTATATGAAGGTTTGTCTGTGCAAGAGATAGAAAAAACTTAGATCTGAGAATTTTATTATTGTGTCAAACATTTGCTGAGACTACAAGAAATTTTACAAACTGCTCAGGTAGACTGGGTATCAGAATAGGTTTCAGGACTACAAAGGAACACAGTTTGTTTTTCATTATTAACAGTAATAACAATAAAAACACTGAAGTATCAAGAGACTGTAACAATCATCTCAAGTATAAGCCTCAGGAATTTCACTGTCTCTGAGGCAGATGGGAGATGAACAATGGGTTAGTCCCTTCAAACAAGAGGAAAGCAGGACACAGAAGAATTGTGTCTTAGTTCCTACTAGGCAGTACTTATGGGACAACTAGAAATAGCCATGTATTTGCTGATCTGTTCTTTTTTTTCCTGCTGTACTGATAAGGTTTTTTTCCTGTGTTTTAACTCCCTCTCTCTTCAGCTTGATGCTCCAGAAAGATTAAAACTAGTATTTTAGATAGAAGAAAAAGCTCCAGAGCTCTTATTTCAAAATTTATTTCTTGTGGAAAAATTAATGGTACCAGGCTAATAAATTTCTCCAGAGAAGTCCTCTTAGGACATCTGACAACAGGGGAGAGGGTTGTGGCATGTGATACCAGGTGTATGAAAGCAGTCATGGTAATGAATGAACTCTATCACCATATGTTATGCACTTTCTAGTACCCATTATGAGTGAGTTATAAAGAAAATATCAAAGCAATATATGAAAGAGGGAGTCAAAAGTCAATCTGTCTTCTGTTTCTGATACTCGCACATGCAATGCTCATACACACAGAGACACACAGATACGTTTTCTCCTCCCTCCCTCTCTCTCTCTCTCTCTCTCTCTCTCTCTATTTTAGATATCTATTAGTACTGAAAATCTGCAGTCTCCATCTCCATAAAAGAAAATATGACTTTTTTTTCCTGGGGATTCTTCTGTCTGATTTCATTTAACCAGTCTTGTTTTAGAATGTGCATAATGCTAAAGATCATTGTCTACTATTGACCGTTAGATGGTGGCTTAATTACTCTTTTATTATTTGAAAACTTTATTTGTTATTGAATAAAGTTTTCTTGAGCTCTGGCAATGTGAGAAGCACCTATTGTTCTCTGACTTTGGGCACTGTATTGAATAGACAGACAGAAAGCCCTATCCTTGTGAGGTAAAAGAAAGAATTCTGTATATTGGATTGTGGCTTCTGCTAAAAGGATCTATCAGGGAAGGACAGTATAAAATGTCAGGAGTAACTAGTGAGGGTGTCTCTGAGAAGCACACTTTAAGGTGTCACTGGAAGCTGATCTGATGGAATATGAAGAAAAGCAATCTGAGGAAGGAAAGATCACTGTGTATATCCCTAACTGTTGCTTTGGGATCTTGCTTATTGTGTTCAATCAGCAGGGAGAAATGAGGTGTATGGCATTGTGTGAGTGAAGAAGCAGTGGAAGAGATGAAATTAGGAAAGAGTGGGATTTACACTAGACCCTGAAGTCACAGTAAGCACATATATTTACATCCCTGTGGAGTTCAGCAGATATCCCTGGACAATTAACTAGAATTCTGAAATTCACCCAGATACTAATAATTTAAAATTAGTGTGTAGTCAAGATGAGAAACAGCAACTGCAGATCCATTGATATTACCTAATGACATTATGAGTTGTCCATTAAAAATGTCCTATTTAGCTGGTGTTCCGAGATTTTTTAAATTTATTTTTTGACAATTACAAAAATGTTCATGTTTGGGTTTAAAGACATAAGGGAAAAGAAAAGAACAGGAATTGTTGCTTGGAAGTTACTGTAAAATTCTATGAAGAGTATGGTGGCTATGTAGGTAATGTGAAGAGGTAGAATTTTTGATATATTTTGAACCGATTGCACATAAAGTGTATACCCCAAAGTTCAGTATGCTGGTATGAAGTAAGTAGTTTATGTAGCCTAAGCATGTGAATTCTTTCAGTATGATTATTAATATATGTCATAACTGTGATAGGTTCTAGAAATATTCTATTTCTTGTCAGATATGTTCAAAGATGTACTCAGCATGTATGAATTCATCAAGTACTGAATTTATGATTTCATCACTTTTGTTTTTGTAAAAGTGTACTTGTCTATAAAGCATAGAGAACGCATTGTTAATAAAGAGAGACTAAAGAGAATAAAGATGTGATGCAGTAGCTGAGTGAGATGTCTCAAAGGCCTGGGCACATGCTTTCCATGTGGGAGCCTGGGTGCCATCTCTGCCACTGTATGGTCTCTGAGCACTTCCAGGAGCTGCCCCTATCACCGCTGTGAGAAGCCCCTGATTAGGTGTGTGATTTATTGGTAGAGCATGTGTCTCTTATGTTTAGGCACTAAGTATGATCTTTGGCATGACTAAAATTTAAGAAATAAATTACAAAGCAAGTAGTCTAATTAATGATATTTCTCTCTTGTTCAATAGTGGAGTGGTACTAGAAACACTTGGACATCCTGGCATTCTAGCGTATACACTCTGTGTGCTAATTTTCTGCTATGATCTTTGCTGACCTTTGTCATAGTAACGAAATTCTAATATGTCTGTTCTGTTGTGATGAGGTTACTCAAATGAAGGTCTTTCCTGCATCGTTAGCCTCAGGCATGTTGGGATTGAGGTATTTGTGGAAGTGTGTTGGGTCTTTGACTTGGTGGGAGGAAAAAAAGGCATATATAAGGTCACCAAAAGGGCAGATAAAACAGTTAATTTGAAAATCTTTGCTCTCTTGAAATCTGACTTTGTTGCATGACCTTGTGTTTCACTAATCCTGCAGTCTAAGGTGACTCTTTACTTTTAGGGAGCTCAGGAAAAGTTAATATTTAAAAAGACTGAGTGAATTCCACAGACTAAACCATTATAACTGTGACGTACTTGAAAGAGACTAATGTGTTTTAAAACATAGACTTATAAAAAATGAATAGAGTGAAATATTTGATATCATTGAAAGAAACTGATGCATGTGTCATAATTTATTGTGACTTTTGTTTGTTGTTGAAACAATTCAGTAGAAGAGAGACTATGCAGAGCCAAGTTGCAGTGGACACATTGGCAATATTTCATGGGTCTATATCTAGAACAAGTAAATTTAGAGCAACCTTCCAACATTTAACTGACACTGTGATTAGGGGATTTGAAGGGACAAGTTAGTTTTTAGTGCCTTGTGTGATGTTAAGAAAGAGCATCATTTGGCTAACCATGCTCAATTTTGTTCTTTAGCTGTTTTAAGAGTTGGTTTGAAGGTACAGATTTTCAGGACCCAAGGGGGATTCTTACATACTCCTTATTGTCTTCTAATGCAGTAGCTGATGATCATTGTCAACGAACCCTTTTAAAAAAGCATTTCATAGAGGATGTCTTTTTGCTATCCCTCCCCATCAATCCTCTTAAATGCTTGAGGGGAAAGAAAGAGGAAATCTCTTCTGCACTGAAAGAGATGCAAGGATACCAATCATTAACTTCTGACAGGCTGACAGTGCACTTAACTTCTGTTGCAAATTAATTTTATTAAAATAAGATGGTGTGGAAAAGAATGTTTTTCTACATACATACAGGCAACTATTACACTGCAGGGCTTGTATTAATTGCATCTAGACCATATGCTCTGCTTAATCAAATGCAGAGCCATGTGAAAATTGCTTTCCCTTGATAAACCTAGAGTAGCTCTCTTTCATTTATATACTTTTTAGGATTTAGTTGAGGCACCAAACTAATAAGCATAATATAGTGAAAACATTGTAATTTCATGGCTATTTCTATTGAATTACTGAAAAATTACTGGTAGTTTTAACATTATATTTTTACTTAACTGAGTGAATTTTGTGAGTCAGAAGAATTTGTTTAGATTTTGCTGTTTGTTTTGTTTTTGGGTCACACCCAACAACGCTCAGAAGGTCTACTCCTGGTTCTGCTTGGGAACCATATGGGATGCCATGTGCAAAGCAAACCTTGTCCACTGTACTATCACACCGCCCCCGGAATGTGTTTTTTGCTTTTTATAACAATGAGATTTATATTAATTTTAGTTTGCTTTTTAATCCTGCAATTATTTAATAGCATAGGTATTACTCAATAAAATCAATTTAAATGACAGTTTTTTTCCCTTTAATTTTTCATTCATTGTTGCCAAATGTTCTGGTGTTCTTGGTGCTTCTATAAGAGCAGAACCTTAACAATGGGATTTGTTTATTAGCTCTGAATTATCTGGAAGTATTTTTCTGATGTGTTAAAATTTAGTACCTGTCAAAAAATGACAATATTGTCAAAGATAAAGGGAACACAGAGGGCCCATGAAATTCTATAGCAAGATGCTGATGCTTAGTGTTTGAAAAAACAGTATTGTGCCTGCAATCTCCTAAAATCCCACTAAAGTTCGTAAGAATGGGCCTTGATGATGGGATACCTCCTTACTAAGAGACTAATAGGAACACAAAGGACAGAACAGTCTGGAAAGCAAAGTTTATTTCTAAAACACAACTAGAAATCAATTATGTGTAACATCATCTTACAACCTGCCTTGTCTGAGAGACACTTGCATCAATATAGATGAAGGTGGGCGATTATGCAGTAAATTTGGAGCGACATTGTTAAGGGATCTGTGGCAGTATATGTCTCAGCTAACAAAGCTGTTGGCAAACATGCCCCCTGCTGGGGAGGATTAAGACAGTAGAAATAATATTTTATAAAATAATTTATTTTCTTGATGAAGGTGCTAGACTGCACTGATGGCTGAGACTGATGTGATAAAACAAACAAAAGTAGCTGATATTTTAAAAATATTCTGATGTTTTAGGCTCGTGATATGTAGGTCAGTTGATACACCCCTTCGCAGAATAACTCATAGATCAGCCCTAGCCCAGAGACAGAGTTATAATACATATTTTCTGTCATGAATAGATAGTGCAAGAGGCTGCCAAGAGGAAGTAGTGTAGTAGGAAGCTCTTCATCTGGGCTTTTCCTTTCCTGCCCACTAGCAATATTGTGATCAGTTCTGGTTTTGATCTTCTCTTGCACTCCTACTTCTCATCACAGAAATAGAAACAAAGAAGAAAGTCAATACTAAGGCTAGAGTACCACCTGGGGAAAATGAAACAAGCTAACAGATGTATAGGCAGGAAATTTCTGCAGGCAACCGCTATAAAAATAAGGTGGAATTCCTAAAAGACAAATGATGTCTCCAGAGGGCAAACAAAAAGACTCAAAATTTTAGGAACTAATAGACAAAGAATTAAGAAAAGCTGTTAAAGCAAAAGAAAATTAGGAAATCTCAACTATACACTGAAGAGCAAGTCCACAATTACCAAAAGAGAGCTACAGATGCACAAAGAAGGGGACATTGATATTCTTAATGTTAAGCATAAGGTATTGTGTTATCTAATATTTTCAGCTAGAGCTTCTGAGTATGGAGAGCTCACTGGAAAAACTTCAGTATAATATAAAATTCATAACAGGTATACTAAAAATCACAGATGAGAACATCAAATAATAAAAAGAAATTATAGGAAAATAATATACAAAATGTATAAAGAAATCACACAATTTGGCAATAATATCAAAAAGCAACACGTTCATAAGCTGTGGGCTAAAGTTGAATAAGTACTCTTCAAGAAGACAAACAGAGAAGTATGAGAAGTATTGAATGCCACTTATTAAGAAAATGAAAATCAGAACGAAAATAAGATATTATTTTACTCCTATAGAGTCACATATACAAAAGATTGCAAACAAGGGTTGAGGAAATAGAGGAAAGGGAAGATTATTCCTCTGTTGTTGAGAATGCAAATTGTTACGCCTTCTATTATGAAGAGATTCCTTTAAAGCAAGCAACGAGGAAATTTCATAGAAAGCAGAGACACCATTTCCTGGCACTTTCCAAATGATATATAACTATTAATTCAAAACGGTATGTTTGCCTTCTACAAATATAAAATTATTCACAGTAAACAAAACACTGAAACATGCAATCAGTATAAACAACCATCAACAAATGACAGGATAAAGCTGTGGCAGAAATTCAAAGTGATACTATTATGCCCGCACCGCCCGCCTGTCCTTCGCCAACTATAAGACCAAGATGACTGCTCTCGGATGCCCTGATGGATCTATCACATCTTCCAGAAAGGCAATGGAGAAGATTATCCACTACTTCTACTCAGATCTCTTTGATAGCCACATCCACCTGCCCACATACCAAATTCCACAGGATGGATATGTCATTCCCAACGTTCACCCTTCTGAAATCCGACATGCCATTTTGTCGGTAAAGAAGGGAACAGCACCAGGCCCAGACAAAGTCAGACCCAAACACCTGAAGAATCTGCCGTCGGTACTCATCAATGCACTAGCTCGGCTCTTCACATGCTACCTGTCCGAATGCAAGGTGCCCTCCCAGTGGAAAACCAGCAGGACAGTTCTACTGATCAAAAAGAGAGACACTCACAACATTGGCAACTATCGCCCCATCTGTCTGTTGTCCGTCATCTACAAGCTGTTAACACGAGTCATCCTGAACAGGATTGGCAGAACACTAGATGAAGGACAACCATGCGAGCAAGCAGGCTTCCGGAAAGGATTCAGCACAATTGACCATATCCACACAGTAACCAAGCTCATTGAGGTTTGTAGGGAGTACAAGATGCCACTCTGTCTCACGTTCATTGATTTAAAGAAAGCCTTTGATTCTGTGGAGACTGAAGCAGTCATCGAAGCCCTAGCCAAATAGGGTGTTAAAACCCAATACATCAAGATCCTTCGTGAGCTGTTTTACGGATTCACCACCAGGATCTCACCATTCTACAAAGAAGTGATCATTGATGTCAAAAGAGGGGTTCGACAGGGTGATACCATTTCACCAAAACTCTTCAGTGCCACCCTCGAGAACATCATGCGACAATTAGAATGGGAAGGAATGGGAGTGAAGGTAGATGGTCGGCAACTACAAAACCTCCTCTTCGCTGATGACATCGTTCTAATAACACCAAACATTAGCCAAGTGGCACAAATGCTGGCTGACTTTGACTGAGAATGTGGAAAGATAGGTCTACAGCTGAATCTAAAGAAAACTATGTTTATGAAAAATGAACTAGTTCCAGAGGCCACATTCACTCTCAATGGAACAAACATCTCTGAATGCAGCAATTATGTGTACCTAGGTAGAGAAGTCAACATGATGAATGACCTAAAACCTGAGCTGCGCAGGAGGAAGAGAGCAGCATGGAATGCCTCCCAAGGCATCAAAGAAATAGCTAAAAGGACAAAGAACCTCTGGCTCCGGGCACATCTCTTTGACTCCACTATTCTCCCTGCATTAACATGTGCCTTAGAGACCTGGGCCCTACGAAAGCAGGATGAGAATGCTATTCGGGTCTCCCAGAGAGGAATCGAAAGAGCTATGCTTGGAATATCACTCCTCACTCAAGTGAGAGAAGGAATCCGGAGTTCTGACCTCCGTCGCTATTCCAGAATCAGGGACGCTGTCTCATTTGCCAAGGCATCGAAAATCAGATGGGCTGGACATGTAATGTGATTTGGAGATGACCGCTGGACTAGAGCTGTTACCGACTGGATCCCATGGGATGTCAATAGATCACGTGGCCACCCACCTACAAGATGGTCAGACTCCCTTGTCAAGACCCTGAAGGAACGGTTTGAGGCTCTTCTTATTCCTGAATCAACCAGATGCCATTGGGCTACATTGGCACGTGATAGGGTCCAATGGAAATGTTACTGGCGCCCGCTCGAAGCAAATTGATGAATAACGGGATTCACATGATTCACGTGATTTACCATTATGCCATTAAAAATTTAATTCCATTTGGGACAAAATGGATGGAACTTGAGATGATTGTGCTTAGTGAAATAAGTGAGGAAATAAATGTCAATCATTTGGTGCTTCTACTCATAAGTATAATTTCACAATTTAAAGGAAACATGCTGGCAATAAAATAAAGCTAACACTTTGATTCAGTTAAATCTAGAGGGAAAACAGGGAGTTGGGTTGAGGTATCTCTTCAGAAATGATTGCCACTGGAAATTTTCTGATAGATATGGGTTATCTTATAGACCTATAAAAGTATGAAATTCAACCCCTGAAATCTCATAATATTGTAAACTATTGATATAAAAAGTGAACATAGCCTACCGGGCTTATCATTTGTGTCAGCCTTATTTTTTCTCTGTTACAATCTCACTATATGTTCCGTTCTGTTTAAGCCTACGTGTCATTGACTCTTTGCCAATATACTGTGACAGATGTCCTCCAAGACATGAAATGAAAACCTACTGAGACCTGAAATGGGTACATGTTGGTGAATTCCTCTGTGCTGGCAATCAAAAGAAACCTGCTGAAAATTTCAGGTCTCTCCAAGTTGGGATGGGCAACCTTTCTCCACCTCCCCAGTGCTTCCAGAAGCCTGGCATCTGGAAGCAACACATCCACCTCCCCACCATACCCACTATAGCCACCATGTAAGATCATCTACTGGCCCTGTTGTCGTAAACCTTGAACGACATCAGTTAGTGCAAAAATATCTTGAATACTCAGTCCCTCCTGAGACCTGCAAGGCAATCAGGGTTGGCGGTAGTCAAGTTCCAGGCCTACCAAATTCTGCCTGCTGCACTCATACCCCAAGACTGCTGCCATGTCTCTAGATGTACTGCCTGTTTAAAAATTCTGAATTTTCTGGAGTGCTTATTGCAGTCACTCCACATCACCAAATTACAATACTCAGTAGGAGCACACCCAGTTTTGATAGGAATGTAATGTAGAAGCTAACTAGACTAACAAAAATATTAACATAGAAGACTTAACTTGCAACAACAGATTAGTAAACCTTCAGATAAGGAATTAATGTCCCAATGGTAAGATACCGCTCCAAGTCCCGGAAGAGAGACACTCCAGACCCACAGCTGCGCTGGTGTGTGGCCGCTCTGTCTTAGATAATATTGGAAGTTAGGACCAGGTCTTTTTCAGGATCTTCACATTTATACATTGTATACGGTTCTAGGCAGGTTATAGCCATGGCCCATCATCCCAGTGAACCTAGCAAGAAGCCAGAGGAACCTCCACACCATGAGGTCAGTCATCCTCAACATTCAGACTCCACAGTTCCTCAGAGCTCCATCTAAAAGAAAAGCTGATCACTCCCTGTTGAGGTTCATCAGTAAAGCTCGAGATGAGAGCCTACTACTGAGAGTGTACCACCTAAATGGCAGAGCCTGGCAAGCTACCTGTGTTATATTTGATATGCCAAAAACCAGTAACAATTATAGACCTCATTCCCGTGACCTGAAGGATGGTTTGAGGCTCTTCCTGTTCCTGGAGTGAGCAGATGCCCTTGGGCTACACTCTGCTTTTGACAGGATGTATAGAGATATTACTGGTGCCCGCTGGAGAAAATTGATAAACAACAGGAAGACAAGTGATACAAGTTATGGTGAGATACAGTAATTTTTACAATTTTTCTTTGGTGAAGTATTTTGTAATCACTTCATTAGCCATTGAATGGTAACAAGCAATATAAAATAACTATTGTGGGCCTGCTACGGGCAGGTTTGAGGGGTGCTTGGGAAATTAGAGACAATGGTGGAGGGAAGATGAAAATGTAGTGGGATAGGTGTTAGAATACTGAATACTTGTAACATCATCATGAAAAGCTTTGTAAACCATGGGGTTTAAATGCAGTGGGGATGGAGGGTAAGTGGGGGAGAAGCCTGCTGACCATGGAGGACTGCTGTCTGTTATTTTTTTTTTAAAATTTTATTATACCACCGTGAGACATACAATTACAAAGGTGTTCATAATTGGTTCTTGGTAATAAAGTATTCCAGCACCCATCCCTCCACCAGTGCCCCATTTCCACCACCAATGTACCCCACCCCCCCCGCCCACCCCCAGGCTGCCTCAATAGCAGGTAGCCCCATTTCCTCTCTTTCTCTCTCTCTCTGTCTCTGCATCTCTCTCTCTCTCTTCTTTTACACATTGTGGCTAGCCCTGCAGATATTTAGAGTTTATCACTTAAGTCTCTTTGTGTATATTCAATGGTGAGTTTTAATCTGCCATTACCATTTCCCACATTTAGTAAAACACTGGTCTATTTATATCCTATTAATGAATGCAGTCATTCTATATCTCTCCTTTTCCTTCTGACTAATTTCACTCAGCATGATAGTCTCCATGTCCATCCATTTGCAGGTAAATTTTATAATTTCATCTTTTCTTTTTTTTATGGTATTTTAAAAAATTTTTTATTTTTACAATAACAAAGATATACAATTAAAAAGTTCATATTTGGGTTTTTGGTCATACAGTCTTCCAGCACCCATCCCACCACCAGTGCCCATCTCCCACCACCAACGTCCCCGGTTCCCTCCCCCACTCCCCCAGCCCTGCTCCATGGCAGGTTCTTTATTTCTTTCCGTTTCTCTCTCTTTCTCTTTTCCTTCCCCTCCAGACTATGGATTACAGAACATACATTAAAGGGTTGTCATGTGTATCTTTTTTGCCTCATGGGAGGCATCACCTTCCCAACTTCAAACTACTGTCTGTTATTGAAGTTGATTTTCTTCTTAGTTTTGGGGCCACACCCAGTTATGCTCAATGCTTACTCCTGGCTCTGCACTCAGAGACACACCTGGCAGGCTTGGGATCATATGGGATGGTGGGCTTGAGCATTTGTCACACCTGCAAGACAAATGCCCTACCCACTGTGCTATTGCTGTAGCCCCTGATCTTGCTTTCTTTTGACTTCTGTGAGAACTGCATTGCTTTGATTTTTTTTTTTTTTTGCATATTTGATTGCATTTTTTTTCTTGGTGATTTGGACACAGGATTCAGTGAATTAATTATTTGGAGCCTCTCTAGGATTGACAGGTGATAAACTTTGTTCTGTTAGGTGCTGTCTTTTTGTAAGTGTAAAGAGCATGTAAAGAAAATCCTGGCATCAATTCTCACAACTCGGGGTATGACTACTATATACCCATAACTCCTAAAATAAACCTTTGTTTATTATGATAGCCATAAGGCTGTGAATGCTGAAAACAAAATCTAAGTCTAATACTGAAGTTGCTTGAATTTTTCTGCAAATGGCATTTATTAGTATTCAGAGATTCTTATACATATTGCGTTAATTTGAAATAAGTAGAAACCAAAAAAATTGAGCTGAAATGTAGAGATAGATATGGATAGAGCTGAGGTCATTGAATTCTTAAATGCTGCTGAGCCCCCTTTGCTAGAAGCACTTCTTCCTTCATTTTCTTGGAGGCTTGTCTCCTTTTTTCTGGAGAATGTAAAACCTTTGAGGTGGAAGTCTTGTACAGATATTGCTGATTTTTCCCAGGTTTTATGTCCACTATGTAGCCTCTATTCTGTCCCAGAGAATAGTGCAGCTCAACAGGTTTTAAAAAGAATGAAAGTCACTCTTCAAGATCAATAAATAGATTAAAATACTGCAGCCAACCTGAGGCATTAGTTTCACAAGATGTCACACACAGAAAGATATTTCCAAGATTTTACTCATCTACACTGATAGACTCTTAGGGGAACACATTGGGAATGAATCCAAAGTAGATGGAGCAGCACAAAAGAAATATAACACTGGACTGTGCTAATTCTGTTGGTATAAATGAACAAAGCCGAGATTCTAGATTTTATGTTTTGGTTAAGAGTATAGTTTTAAGCATTTTTTTGTTTAATTTGATGAAATATGGGCCCAAAGATAATGACTTAGACTAATTGAAGTATAGATGTTCAGATTCTAAATGTACTATAGCAGGAGGCTCTAAAGGTTTAGGACGATTAGAATGCAGGAATGGACTTATTTTTATAAAGATATATGGATTGAAATAAAAGTTATTACTGAAAGTTAGGCAAAGACACACACACACTTTATTTCCAGCCCTAGACAAATATTTTAGTAGATTGTCAAAGGAGGAACTCTAACCATGCAAAATTCTGAAATATTTAACTGTGATAAGCATCTCTCCATGTTACAAGTTTAGTCAGATTATATGCTTTAGTAAAAAAGGGAACAATCAATCTCTTATTTCAAACAGAATAGTGATCAAACAGTATGATCTTAATAGGTTTTCGACTTTTTAATTTGTAGGTTTGCGTCAAACTTTCTAGGTTGTTCTGACTCATTCTATTGCAATCTATAAACTGAAGAACACAAAACAGCGAAGGTGAATTTTATTGTAAATCCATTTATGATATTCTTGGTTGGATACTTATTGTTTCATCTTTCTGCAACATCCTTTTCGTTAGCAAGAGAGGTTGAAAATTGTTGATTTCCTTTTCTCACAGGCATATGGATTTTTAAAAAATATTTCATCATAAAACAGGGCAAGTCTAATCTGGTGATGTATACCAAATCAGTGTGCAGCATACGTTTCTGTTTCTCCCAAAGCCTGGAGTAAAATGGGAGTTAGTCTTCTCACAGTTCCCCTACTGATCCATTAGAAAAATATTGAATCCTCACTGCAATGATTTTTTTAAAAAATTTATTATCCTCTGTGAAATCTACAATTACAAGGCTGTTCATGATGGGTTTCAGTCATATAGTGTTCCAGCACCCATCCCTATACCAGTGCACATTTCCCACCATCTATGTCTTCAGATTCCCCTTTTCCCATAAGCCTCTATAGAAGTCACTTTTTGTCTGTCTGTCTGTCTGTCTGTCTGTCTGTCTGTCTCCTTCCCTCCCTTCTCTTTCAAATTGTGACTTGCAATACATGTATTTAGGGGTTATCATTCTATATCCCTTTGCCTATATTCAATGCTCAGTTCTAGTCTGGCATTACCATTTCTAACAATTATTAGCACATTGGTCCCTTCTCCATCTTTCCTAACCTCTGACTCCCAAACATTTGTGGTAGATTTCAATCACTGACAAGTTATCATGGTCCATTTTTGCCTGGCCTTGGATGATACTTTTTTTAATATCACAAATGAATGTAATCATTCTATACCTATCCTTTTCCTTCGTACTAATTTCACTCAGCATAGTATCTTCATGTCTATCCATTTATAGTCAAATTTCATAACTTTGTTTTTTTTCCTAACAGTTGCATTGTATTTTGTGTAGATGTATCATAGTTTCTTTATCTAGTCCTCTGTTCTTGGGCACTCAGATTGTTTCCAGATTCTGGCTAGTGTGAATAGTGCTGCTATGAACATAGATGTGCAGATGGTATTTCTTCTATTTTGGGGTTGCCAGGGTTCCCACTCCATTCCCAGTTCTGGTATTGCTTAGTCAAATGGGAGTTCAATTTTTTATTTTTGGAGCTAGTGTTCATATTAGTGTCCATAATGTCCATATTGTTTTCCAAAAAGGCAGGACTGGTCAACATTCCCACCAACAATGGATGAGAATTCTTTTCTCCCTGCATCCATACCAGCACTGGTTGTTCTTGCTCATTTGGATGTGTGCCAGTCTCTGTGGTGTGAGATGATATCTCATTGTTGTTTTGATTTGCATCTCCCTGATGATTAGTGATGAAAAGCATTTTTATAAGCTTTTGTCCATTCGAATTTCTTCTTTGAGGAAGTTTCTGTTCATTACTTCTCCCCATTTTTTTGTGGTTTTTTTTTTTTTGAGGGTCACACCCAGCAATGCTCAGGGGTTACTCCTGGCTCTTCACTCAGGAATTACTCCTGGCAGTGCTCAGGGGACCATATGGGATGTTGGGGATCGAACCCCGAGTCGGCCGTGTGCAAGGCAAATGCCCTACCCACTGTGCTATCGCTCTGGCCCCTTCTCCTCATATTTTGATGGTGTTGACTGCTTTCTTCTTGTAAAGTTCTACCAGTGCCTTATACATCTTGGATATTAACCCCTTAACAGATGGGCATTGGGTGAATATTCCTTCCCACTCTGTGGCTATCTTTTTTTCTTGGTCACCATTTCTTCTTAGGTGCAGAATCTTTTTAGTTTCATGTAGTACCTATGTTTGTCTTTTGCTTCCACTTGCTGTTTGTGATGTTTCATCTTTGACGATGATTTTAGTGTCAATGTTGTGGAGAATTTTGCCTATGTTTTCTTCTATGATTTTTTCACTGATTTTCACTCTTCTGGTGTAGAGGTGGGTTGCCAAGGTAGTAAGGCTACCACCAATGGACACAGTACTGGTTTTCTTAAACTATAAGTTGAGATGGGTGATTTTGTGCTTCTTCAGCTAGTAAATCAAGAGACAAAATCAGGGTGCTAGCTGGCTGGGGTTGTTTATCTAAGTTACCAAGTGAATAATTGCATTGTTTCTACACTGTGGGAAGAGGGCTTGAGAGTAGAAATAATGAAATGCCTGTAGCATCTCTTTTCTGATTCGTGATGAGTTAATGGGAAAAAAAATATAGTCGTCAACACATATGCTCCAAACACTTTAGGAACTAAGGGTTGGAAATCTCATCAGGAGAAAATTGAACAATCAGATTGCTTCATAGACAAAGGCAATGAATAATGGGTAGTGGAAATGGAAGTCTTTTGTTGTTGGAGGAGGAAGGGGTATTTGGGTCCCACCTCACAGTTTCCTAGCTCTGTGCTCAGAGGTCACTGCTGGCAGTGTTTAGGGCTCATTTGCAGTGCTGGAGAATGAATCAGGGCAGGCAGTTTGCCAGGCAAGTGATTTACCCCTGTACAATATCACCAGTACCAGAAAGGAAGTTAGGAATATAAGCAGAAATCATATCACCATTTAAAATGAAACCCATGATGGCTATGATAATTTCTTACTCATAGTAATTTCTTATTTAATATGTATATGTGTTTAATTATCATAAATTAATTATTTCCCAGACCGTCCTCTTCCATCTCTTTGCTATCATAAGATATCCATGATATGTTAACCTGTCATGCAGACATCAAACAGGGAATGGATGCTGATCTGCCAGATGATGTTGTCGCAATGGTGCATCATATTTGTGCTTTAATGTCTCAGCATCTTTTTTTTATTTTGATTTCTCTAAGACCCAGGCCAGCATGGGCGTGATTTGGGAACATGCAGTTATCAGAGATCAGACGAGGGTTCCTCATGCAAAGTATGTGATCCAGCTGTTTGAATTATTTCCTGGGCCCTCTATTCCTTTCCAGATTCACTTTTTCCTCACTGTTCACTCTGGTGATCTAAAGTAACTTTGGCCCTATTATTAGGAAAAGTTAACACAGTTATCTGTGGACTTCACCAGGTCCCTTTTCTATTCAGTGGAACAATCCCCCTGGACCTAAGCTTGCATTCTTGATCTAGGTTTTTCTGTCTTCTCTTACAACACCCAGATTGCTGGAACCCTAAATAGAGTAGATAATCTTATCATCAGTGTTAATATTTGTGTTATCGCTAATTTTGTTGCTATTTATAATTTTCTACATATAAAATCCAAATTATAAAATGAATTCTTTGTGTATTAGGATTTTTAATTGATTAATATATGGTAGAATTAAAAATATTCAATATTTATTACTGTGAGTTTTGAATTAGGTGGTTTTTATTTTTTCTCTTGGGCCCCATCTGGCAGTGCTCAGAATCTACTCCTAGCACTGCACTCAGGTTTCACCACATATGGGATTATGGGACCATATGTGGTGCTGGGAATCAGACCCAGGTCAGCTAAAAGTAAGGCCAATACCTTTTCTCCTGTACTATCTTTCTAACTCCAGGATTTTATTACTTTTTTTTTTATCCTTTGCTGAATCTAAACAGATCACTCTCAAAATTGAAAATAGAAGCAGACTTTTTTGTCCTTTTGCTCATCCCTGGAGTCAATATCTGGGTTTGATTTGTGAACTCAAGCTACATTGTTGACTTTTGGGTCGACCTATAACTACGGTGCATGTGAGCTTTTGAGGCTTAACACTGAGATCACTGTTGCTGGATTATGACAGAAAGCAGAAGCTTTGCTGTGGTGGTTTCTGTGCCTGAACTGTTATAACATACCCAAATATTAGTAGTGCTCCCAAACATGCACATTTTCATTGTGCCTGAGGCAAAAGTATTTTTGCTAGGTCATGGGCCACACATTAGAAAAGAAACAGAGAATTTTTCTCTGCTTTTATCCACTCTAGATTTGAAATGTTACATTATGGGCTTCATAAAGTTAACTGAGAGTAATGCTCTCGTTCACTGCATCTCACATCTAGGAAGAAATGTAATAAATAACGCCATTTGGGTTTTGGAGAGACACTCCAGGTCAGATTTATCACAGCAAAATCTATTTTTGACTTAGAATTAGTCTTAAGTTGCAATTAAAACATTAGACAGCAGAGAAGCTGTTTATAATGCAGGAGATCTTAATGATGAAAGTGATATCAAATACGTTTATTATAATGTTATATTTACATAATATTCCAGTATTTATCTTATAAATGATCACTGTTATGAAACTAGAAAAAATTATCATAAAAGTTTTATGCAGCATTATCTTTTTTGGTCTGTTGAAAAAAGAGGAAGGAGTTTTTATTGCCTTAAAGGTAAAAAATTGGGGCAATTTTTATGAGGGTAGGAAAAGAACTTATTTTTGTCATACACAGAAAGAAAAATGTCTCCTTTTCACATTTGGAATGGGAGTCATTCAGAAGTCAGAGGAAAGAAGAAAAGCATTTCTTGTGCACTGGCCTGATGGGATGCACGGTCATTTAGTGTAGCATTCCACTAGCCATTCACCAAGTGAATCTGGCTGGCATGTACCAGCTCAAAGACAGTGAAAGTGAAAAACTGTAATAATGGTTGTCTGTAATGTTTATTAAATTGGCTAAGGGCTTAAAAAAGTAATACCTTTGATAGGTCAGAACATAAATTCCCTAAATTTGACAATCCACTCCAAAGGAAAATGCAGGCTTTCAGACATCTGCCAACTGCTAAAGAATATTTTTATTTTTTTTTATCACTAGTTAATCTTGCCTTGTGATTTAGGAGATGCTGGGGATTACATGAAGCTTTAGTCAGGCCTGCTTCCAGTACTTTATCTCTTGTATCCTCTTTTCAGTGTTTTGCTACCATCAAGGAGTTACATAAATATTCCCAGGCTATAATCAGTCTCAAAGCCCATCTTATCTTTTCAACTGTCAGGTTACTCCAGGGAAAATTACTTTTTAGGACTGCATAAGGAGAGGCATTGTAGGAAGCAAAAGAGAAGGTATCTCCTTGTGAACTAAGATACTTATACTGGGATGATTGAAATACTTCTCAATTTTTAGATATTCAGCTTTATTCTACCTGGGTTTACTAAGACTGAAAACATGGTC
The DNA here is from genome assembly GCA_021461705.1 of Cryptotis parvus. Taxonomy (NCBI): domain Eukaryota; kingdom Metazoa; phylum Chordata; class Mammalia; order Eulipotyphla; family Soricidae; genus Cryptotis; species Cryptotis parvus. The sequence continues at coordinate 21,208 of JAJIBD010004882.1, forward strand.
ACACTCTGAACAGATTCTTGCTTCCTCCTGTTTTCAAACTCTAAAATGGTGAACGGGTAAAGAAAGTTGTGTTTCTTATTCTTCCCATTTCATTTGTCTTTGCTTTGGGACCATCCTCTTTGGTGCTAGGGTATGTTCATGGTTCTGTGCTCAATATCTCTGATGATGGGATGGAGTAGGGGGTGGTGCATGTATAGTGCCAGGGTTGGCAGCATGCCAGACAAGTGCCTTAACCCTGTACTTCTTTATGACCCTTATTTCAGTCTTAATGAATCACTTTCTATTAGATGTGTTTTTGTCAAATAGTTCATTTATTTATTTTATTAGAGGTCAGTTTATATTTATAATAACTAGAATATAACTGAGTACTCCTTGTTCACAGACATTTTCTTGAACAACAAGCAGGGGTAATTCTTCATGCATGCCATCTTATTGGCTATATGATCACATATGCATGAACTGAAGAACACTAAAAATATCCATATTTTTAAAAGAATACAAATTTCAAAGCATAAACCCAAGAATACAATCGTTAGAATTGCTAACCCAAGTATTGAAAATTGTATTAGTTCCTGAAAATAAAAAACAGGGGGAAGTAAAATCAGAGGAAACTGACGGAATATGTTTTGAAGGAAAGGTCAAGATTTAGAATTAGAAAGGATGAGTATATTGGGTATAGTGCACAAATTTTTTCTATCTTTTGATTTAATGAGTTATGTTAGATAGACAGTGTTAGTAATAATTAAAACAATTAGTTGGACCATAGAGATTTATTTATATGCTTACAATAATGCAACTAAAGCTTGATATCATTTTGGTTAAAATTTAGACAAACCCTATCACTAGACATAATATCTCTTGACAAGGTAGATAATAAAGAACATAATAAGTCCATGAAGATAGAATTTGTGTTAATGATGTTCTCATTTTCTACCTAAAGCATGGCAAGCTTTTAATAATTATTCATTGAATATATGGATGTTATTAACTCAAAGGCTCTTAATTATACTCCAGGGATACTTTCATTTTCTTTTTTTAGAGAGATACATTTAGATTTTTAAAATTATATCTTTGTCATTTTTAGGTTAAGACCTTTATTGTTTTTTAATTCTTTTTTTTGAATCACCATCAGATACACAGTTACAAAGCTTTCATGATCTGGTTTTTAGTCATGCAATGTTCCAACACCCATTCCTCCACCAGTGTACATTTATTTCCCATTACCAATGTACCCACCCAATATCCCTCCCATCACCTCACCCCTCACCCTGTTATAGCTGCCAGGCACTTTCCTTGTGTCTTTCTCTTTCTCTCTCTCTCTCCTTTTATGAACTGCAAAACAGATACTGAAAGGCTATCAAGTATATCCATTTATTTGCTGTCAGTACTCAGTTCTTGTCTGGATTGATCATTTCGAATATAGTTGTCATACTGGTCCCTTTTCTATTATACTATAATCTTCTGGCACAGGGAAAAACTGAGACATAGAGTGGTTGCCTAAAGAGTCAGAATTAGACTTAGATCTCCTGAAATAAAATTTGCATACTCACTGAAGTCTCCTTTCTACTATAATTCATTCTTTGGAAAAGTAAACAAACTCATGACTGAGTCATTCATTAAACTATGCTAAAACTATATTTAGATTTTTAAACTTAGACCATGCTACAAGAAATAAATTCTACTTGTTATGACTAGAAGGAGAAAATATTAGATGATTGTATTGGTATTTAGGCACTATATATTTCAATATGAAGTAGTTGTGTGAAACAAATTCTGTTAATTTTTTTCTTTCTTTTGAGTTCTATTTTTGTCTTAGTCTAGTGGATTTCTTGGATTTAATTTAGTAATGGTATCATAAAGAAGTTTTCTTGCATGCATATTATATTTGTTCCATGGCAAGTAAGTGAAAACAAGAATCAGTAATCTGAATCATTATAAAAAGGAAAGCATTTTCAAAGGTAACATCTAGTTTTAATTTTTGAGTCCTATAATTTTGGTCAAAAAAATATATCAGGCAATGGTAGGAAATGTCACTTAAAGTGACTGTCTGCTAAATTTTCTCTATGCTTAAGATAGAATTTTTCATGATTAGAACTCTCAGAGCACATTTACTTCATATAGTCTAAGAGAAACAAATAACTAGTCAAAAATTATGGTGGAAGTCTGTATGTTTTTATCCACTCTTTTCCAAAGTAGCAATAATATAAAATAACAAATGGAATTGAATTTAAAAGGTAAGACAAAAAATTATACATTGTAAAAAAGTTATTACAGTTGTGTTGGATGATGAAATGCATGTTCTTTGAATCTATTATGCAATGTTATCAATATTGAGTTCTATTTATCCTTTGGATTTCTAGCAACTGATGACAAAAATATGGCAGTGGGACCAGTATTAGTTTACACGTCATAAATATTGGCCAGAAAAGATATAAAAGAGATAGACACTATGTACCAAAGTCAACAATGTCCTTGATAGCAGTACTAACATTCATCAAGCTCTTAAAAAACTTTCCCCAGATAGGTTTTAATGATAGTTGAACCACATTAAATCATAGAGGCCACAGTGATGTTGTAGAAGGAGGAAGTACTCTGGAATCATCTAGTTTAATGTTGAAATACTGTTTAAAAAAACAGGAGAGAAGTGGCACAAGCTTTGGACAATCTTCCATAAATATTGTTTTGCACTCACACTTTTGATAGGGTTGGGCAGCAGTGAATATGGGGTTATGCTCCTGACATTCCCTAGAGTGATTTTTTTCGGTGTTGTCGCTCATGTTGTAGACAAACATTTTAACATTCAGTCATGCTGGGAACAAGGTTGTGATCTTCTATAAAAAGTGAGATGCTTACCTAGAATGCAATCCTGAAGAAAAATGAACAAATCATTTTTGATGTTGACTGAGATGAAATTTTTGAACCAAAGTTTATTCAGGGAGTGCTTTGGGGAACTCTTCTAATAAATAGTTAATAATAGAAATCTTGTGTCATAAAGAATGGACGAATGACCTTAAAATCATTTAAAAAAGTAGGTAGAATTAGGAATTGGTGAGAAAGGACAGGGTGTTGAAAACTTATATTTTGGGTAGGGTGTAATGGTGCTGGAAATAAAATTCAGTGTCTCACACATGAAAGACAAGTGCTTTACCATTGAGCTGCATGTTGGTCCATGATTCTTCTTAATTTCTTAAGATATATGAATTGCATACACAATTCTTGAAAGTTTTTGTTGGACTTTAAATACTTTCAAGATGTCTTTCTTAAAACATAGTATAGGTAATATAAAATAGTTAACTTACTAAGACAGTTAATGACTAAAGATCACTAGAAAAAAGGTTCTAAGTAATGCAGAGTTGAACAGAGAGAGCAGTCAAGGAGGGAACAAAGAATTTGGAAGATGCCTCCTGCCTTGGGACTAAGACCTTGTGCAATAAATAGACTTTGGCTCAGGTTGCTAGATGGTAGAGTTCTCCAAGGCTTCAAATCACGAGACTGGCCAATAGGAAAGGTGTCCTCTGGGGTGTCAGGAAAACCTGGTTGGAAAGTGAGAACCCCTGGGAACTCTGCATGCCTCCAAATGCCATACACTGGGGGTGGGGTGGGGAGAAGACACACAAGAACTGGAAAAAGAAACTCCTGTATGAATTCTTCTAGTGTTTTGATGGTTGCTATTGGCAGAGTATAAGGTCTGTACCAACTAAAAAAGGAATATTTATATTGTCAATCTTTAGTTTAAAAACATAGGCTCAAGTATAATGGGTTTTGAGTGAAAGGGCAATAAATTTATAAAATTGCATTATGCCAAAATAAAATAGCTGCAAAATACTCAGGTATCATATGAAATGTGTCCACATTAAAATACTAGAAATTGGGTACAGTATCAGTATCTTGATGGCGTTAGTGAAGTATCTTTCTTTGTCTCTTATTTCTGGTTTCTCCCTGCATAACGGTGTCTTTTTCTGTGTTCTACTCTATTTAAAAACAAAACATGAGATTTTTTACTTAGAGTCAACCTTCAGTCTAGAATAATTTCGTCTTATGAGTTGTAGTTATACTGAAAATCCCCTATTTCTAAACAAGATAAAATTTGAAGCTGTGAGGGGACACAGAATTTTGGGTAAGGGGGAAGTATCATTCAACCCATAATAAGAAGTTAAATTCCATTTCTACATATTCTCAACAGTATATATTTGAACCGTTTCACATCCTGAACAACTTAGATATTATCATTTATTTTTAATCATTCTGTTTATAGTATGACTTTAATAGTCATTATGTTTCTAATATGTGCTAATTTGCATTTCTATATGATAAAATATGTTGAGTGCTCATAAACACACTGGTCATTCCTATTTTCTCTTGTAAAGTATTTGTTTAAATTGAAGGACACACACACACTACATAAGAAAAGGAATGCAAGTCTTATTTTGATTAGGCTGTTTAAAAATCCTTTTGAAGTCTACATTCACTGTTCATGGTAATGTAAACTGGCTCAGCCAGTTGAAGAATTGTTTGAAGATTACTGAAAAATTATGCATGACATAGTAATACTAGTCACCTCTCCCAAGAATGTAAAAACACTAATGTGAAAAAAATAATTGTATACTTCTATCCATTGCTGAAAAATTCACAAGATCTGGAAATAATCCAGGTATCTGAGAGCAAATGAGTGAATTAAAAAGTTATGATCCTTATATAATGTATTACTACTAGGTTATGAGAAAAAAATGAACTGTTTCATTTTGCTACAATACAAATGGAACCGGAAACCTAATGCTAAGTAGAGGAAATGCAAAAAAATAGTGCAAGGCCATTAATAGGTAGTATGTAGAGAAACAAAACAAGGGAATAGATTATGTTGAACAAAAATAAACTTTCAGGCTCTGACAGTAGGACTAAGGTTACCTATAGGTTGGGATGAATGGAAATGAAGAGTCTTTGGGGCTGTGGTGGAGGGTTATGGGTGTGTTGATGGTAGGTGTGGTGTTATAACAGTGTGTGATAAAATATAAAACATTTATACTATTATAAACTAATTTTACCTCAACCAATTACTAATATTTCCAGAAGCATAAAAGATCTTTATAGTTCTTCTGTGTTGTACCAAGAAAAAAAATTATATATCCTTTGATCACAAAGTTTATCTTGCATATTCTTTCTTGGAGTTTATATAGTTGGCTCATCTTGTTTTTATCACTTGTCACTTGTCTCTTGTCTTTCCGTTGTTCATCAATTTGCTCAAGTGGGCACCAGTAATGTTTCCACTTATTGGGAATAAGGTCCATTACTGTTACTGTTTTTAGCATATCGAATACACCAAGGGTAGCTTGCAGGCTCTGCTGTGACTCTGGGTTCATCCCAGGGGGCCCAGTCTTTTTCTATGTCAAACCATCAACCATTCATGGCCCATGGGGCAAAGCCCTGGAGGTTCTATATCCTGTTTGCCACCTGTTGATGCAGCTGGGCACTGCAGTCACACGTGCAACACCTCGAGGGGCAGGTGCATTGCCAGGTGTGGCCCAAAAGGAAACAAAGAAGATCCTTTCTAATTTTTTTTTCACTTTTCTGTGCCCAAATCTTTCCCCATGCCATTCCTTCTACACAGAACGCCCCCCAATGCTCTTCTCTGCTTCGCCAAACTATCTTCAAAGACAAGTTCAGAATCTACATTTACCCACCAAATGCCTTCTCTTGTGGAAGGCATTTTGTCATCTGTCATCACATTCCCTTGTCACCACACTTGACCAGTCACCAAAAAATGTGGTTAGGTGTCTTTTCACTTGTGTGTGTCTTCTCTTTCCAAAATGTCTTATCTCCTTCAGGGGGACACTCCTTCCCTCATGTCCTTCTGTCCCAGGTATTTCTGAATGTGTGAGTTCTCAGCAAGTGCTCACTGATGGGCTCTCGGTGCTTTCCTTTTATTTCTTGGTCTTTTACTTAAGCCCTATTAAAATGTTTTACTTGTTTATTTTGTTTTGTGTCATTTATCTTTTTTTTTGTTATTGTTGTTTCAGGACTATACCCAGTGGTGCCCAGGGCTTACTTACTAAATTATCTTTATCTATAGAACTAAATCACTATCATCTTTATCTAGGGCAAACCTTGAATTCCTCTGAAATAGTGACATCCTTTGACATTTTTCTCTTTTAAAAATTGTTTTTGCTGGATTAGGCCTCTAACACTTTGATATAAATTAAAGAATTATCTTGCTTATTTCTGTCAGAAAGCTTACCAAACTTTTATTGATATTGCATTGGCCCTATAGATCAATGTGGATAGAGCCGATACCTTTTATTTTAGGCACCTTGGTTTTCAATATTGTTAATAATCAGATTTCATGCATAACACATTCCAGCAAGCCTCCACTAGAATGCCCCCCCATATTCAGGTTCCTCCGCACCTGTCTATCCCTTACTCTTTCTACTGAAAGCCAATTCTCAGTTTCTGAGCATTTTCTTATGACCTTACTATGTTTCTTATGTGCCACATATTATATCTTAATTATAGTATATTTTCCAATCTAAAAACATGGTATATTCTCCATTTATTTAGGTGTTCTTTAATTTCTCTCAGAAATATTTGGGATATTTAGGAGAAGGGGTAAGGAGTTGGATGACATTTGGTGCTCCTAAGGGTCTACTCCTGACCGTATTCAGGAGCACAGTATTTGGGGACATATGAGATGCTGGGGACTGAACTCACACTGGCCACATACAAGATAATTGCCTTATACATTGTACTATCTCTCCAGCTTCTAGAATATTTCTGTATATTGGTCTAGCGTATGTTACTGACTTTGTTTTGTTATTTTTAAATCATTTTCTAAACTTTATTTTCTGATTGCTTATTGTTGCTATGCAAAGATATTACATTTAAGGTCCTCACTTAAGATCATGGATAGATTCTTGAAAATGGTGTCTTTAAGCTAAACAAATATGATAAAATCAGCTTTACCATTAGTTGATATAAGTAAGACTGAAGTTCCTCCAGCATATTTGTGGTAAAAACCAAATAAACAACCCATTAAAATTCAAAGTAACAACCTAGAGTACAATTTCTTTTAGGCATTCACTTGATCACTTGATAACTTGACTTCCCATAGATCGTTGATTACTGGAGCCGGCACCAGTAACATCTCAATATGTCCTGTCACATGTGAGATAGATGGGAATGAGGTCTATAATTGTTACTGGTATTTGGCATGTCAAATACGACATGGGTAGCTTGCCAGGCTCTGCCATGTGGGTGGGATAATCTAGTAGTCATCTCAAAACTCGAGCATTTATTGATGAACCGTGTGAGCCAGGCTGCGATCAGCTCTTCTGCTGGGTGGAACTCTGAGGAGAGGGGAGTCCGGTGTGGAAAACGGTGGTCCTCATGGTTGGGGGTTCCTCTAACTTCTTGCGAGGCTCTGCTGGGGTGGCAGGCCAGGGCTAGAACCCGCCATCCCTCCTGGACACCTCATGATCAGCTGGGTACAGGAAGAGCAAGTAGTAGCTCTGCCCCGTGTGTGTGAGTCTCTGGATCAGCTTTTAGGCATTATATTTATTTATTGTATATTGCATTCATTCATTTATTCATTCATTAATTCATTCAAGCTTATGGTGATGGGTGACCAGACCATTTGGCAGTTCAGAATACAAGGAGGGTAACTACTCAGGACAGAACACCCTTTTTATGGCAGGATACATTTACACCCTCACACCTTTATAAATATACAAACACACATATTGCTCACTCACATTCAAAAACTAAAATAATTGAGACTAAAACAATTGAGACCTGTCAATGAATTGAACATGAACATCTTTGTATTGTGGAAGGAGAAGTTGCAAAAACATGGGGGGAAAAGTGAAAACTCCACATAGGCATGTTTTTCCCTAATTAGAAATCATCTTTTCCCTCACCAATATTATAATGAATGGACACTTAAGGAAATGTAGTCATTTGATAATTGGAGATATATTCATACAATGAAAAGCAATAATCTTGATAATAGATGACAAAACAAATCCAAGTCATCTTGCTAAATGAAAGAACTCAGGCATTCAGTAATGTCTACAACATATTTTTTTTAATTTATAAAAATACCTAAAATTGGAAAATTTAATTATATAGGGATAAAAATCAAATCAATTACTGCTTGTGGTGATCACATGACCCCAAGTAAAAGTTTTGGAGGTAGTAAAAATGTCATATACTTTGATGGATAGATACATATATGTGTGTATATATATTCATAAACATACACATGTGTGTATATTAATACATCTATGTACCAAACATCATTGTTCTTTATTGTTTAGTTTCTTTAAATGACTACATTTTATTTTATTCAAATTATGCTACCATGTAGTTTATGAAAAAAGAATTCAAACAATCCAAGAATAAATTTAACTCAGTCTTGAGAGTGAATGCCAGATTGCATGTTCGTTACCAGAGACTGAGACTTGATAAAGTGGAAATAGCATCATTTAAAATTTTTTAGAGTATGGCCCCAGTTGTGTTGAATCCTATTTGAATCGAGAGACAATAGGAATGAAGTTCACAGGCAATGCATATATCCCAGCTCTTCCTCTGACTTTAGTTAAAATTGGTTTGAAATAATTTAAAGCATTTTTGGTAGTTGAGTCCTAAATACTGTGTCCAATCCTCAGCTTCCCACCTTCAGAACAGCCTGATCTGCCATTTGCCTGGGGAAGATGAACAAGAAAGAAGGAAAAAATTGTTATCTGGCTTCTCCCTGAGTGGGGCATTATGCCAGCCACTTTATTTTTTTATCATTTGGCAGACTCTGACAGGTGATTAATTTCACATTTCCTTGAGTTTTAGAGAGAGAAATAGAGAGAGAGAAAGAGAGAGAGAGCAATGCAAGCACTGCTGCAGAGCTTGTAAGCAGTCCAGCCAAGATCTGAAGTATCTTCTGTGTGCTTCAAAGCACTTTCTAGATGTACAGCACTATGTGTTATGCTTTCTATTTGTCAGACTGTTTATTCTTAGGCATCATCTTGTAATTATTTACATGTGTCCCTAATAGGCTATGAAGAATGCCTTCGTTTATCTCTTATCTTAAGCACCTGGAATGGGTTGGCCCTAGGTCAGTGTGTGAGAATAAGTTAGTTCACAGCACAGGAAGGTCAGATCTATGCTTAGAATTTTAAATTTACAACTGTAGGATCAATTGGAAACAACACTGCTCTATTTCTATAATACTATTTCTAGCAGAACATTCAAAAGAAATAAGAACCACACTAATAAAGGGCAAATTGTTCATGTCTCAAGTCCATTTATTTCTTACTCAGTTTTGAGTACCCTCTAGGGAGAGGGTTCTTTAGTTCTTTGATGTAATTTGAACTGATGATTTCATTTGGGGCACGATCAGTGGTTAATCAAAACCATAGAAATTCTTTGCTATGGTTAGATTCACTTTTGATAATCTTTTTGACATTGTAGCATTAGGTTATATACTTGACATGTTGACAGTGATCCTGCAATTTGTGTTAATTAAACCACATTAAGGTGTAAGCTGCTGATGAAAGATGCCAACATCGACATGATCAATTGGAAAACTGCTGTGAAATAAAAACTTCTAGTACACATGTGTGCTAGTTTGTTATATTCTCACCATAAAACTGTTCTAGAACCTTCAGTGTTTATTAGATCCCTTCTGGACTTCGCAGTGCTGATTTTAACCTACTATGTTACCAGGGGTATAACTACCTTGCATTTTATTATGGCTGAATCAAGAATATCTGGGGGACTAAAGTTTCCAAGTACAAGGCTTACGTTCTGCATTACTTGAGGTGGGGGTAGGGGGAGAGAAATTAACTTTTATTGAAATGCCCAGTTGAGGCAAATATTTTGACCTTTGATATAAACATATCATGCATAGTGGTGGTAGATGAATTATGTAGCTTGCCAATGATCTTTTTAAAATAATACTCTGTTGCAGGACACCTAAAAGCCTAGGCCTCTGCATCTGCCCTGGATTGCCTCCTGCAGGTCACTTCATAGATAGGGGGTAGTCTGAATGTGGCAGTCTTATCTGACCATGTATTCTGTATTGGCTGGTATAAATATTCTCTGATGCTACCACAATCATCGTGGGACTAGCTAGATCTTACCAGCATATTTGCCTGGCCACGTTGTATCTCTAAGTAATTAGACCAGAAAGAAATGCTGTTTGCCTCCAAGCAAGCAAGCATGGCTCCCTAATAACTCAAAGGCAACTAAAATACAAAACTACCGTGAAGTAGACGAGACTCTTGTGAAGGCTTAGAGAAGTATTTAACTGGCATTAGTATTAGTCTTTGGTACAGAGACATGCCATCTCAGAAACCCCCTTCTCTACCCTATAATGGCAATTCCAGGCAGATCTTGGCTCAACCCCATCAAAAAATGGGGAGAAGAAATGAACAGAAACTTCCAAAAAAGAAGAAATTCGAATGGCCAAAAGGCATATGAAAAAGTGCTCTTCATCTTTAATCATCAGGGAGATGCAAATCAAAACAACAATGAGATACCATCTCACTCCACAGAGACTGGCACACATCCAAAACAGCAAGAACAACCGGTGCTGGCGTGGATGTGGGGAAAAAAGGGACTCTCATCCACTGCTGGTGGGAGTGCCGACTGGTCCAGCCCTTTTGGAAAACAATATGGGCATTCCTCCGAAAGCTAGATATTGAGCTCCCATTTGATCCAGCAATAGCACACCTGGGAATATACCCTAGAGACCGAAAAACACATAGCAGAAACACTATCTGTACTTCTTTATTCATCTCTGCGCCATTCACTATAGCTAGAATCTGGAAACAACCTAAATGCCCGAGAACAGAGGACTGGCTAAAGAAACTGTGGTTCATCTACACTATGGAATACTATGAGGCTGTCAGAAAAGATGAAATTATGAAATTTACCTGCAAATGGATGGACATGGAGTCTATCATGCTGAGTGAAATTAGTCAGAAGGAAAAGGACAGATATAGAATGACTGCATTCATTAATAGGATATAAATAGATACCAGTGTTTTACTAAATATGGGAAATGGTAATGGCAGATTAAAACTCACCACTGAATATACACAAAGAGACTTAAGTGATAAACTCTAAATATCTGCAGGGCTAGCCACAATGTGTAAAATAAGAGGGAGAGAGATGCAGAGACAGAGAGAGAGAGAGAGAGAAAGAGAGGAAACTGGGGTACCTGCTATTAAGGCGGCCTGGGGCGGCGGGAGGGGGGGGGGGGTACATTGGTGGTGGAAATGGGGCACTGGTGGAGGGATGGGTGCTGAAATACTGTATTACCAAGAACCAATTATGAACACCTTTGTAATTGTATGTTTCATGGTGGTATAATAAAAAAAAATTTTAAAAAAAAGACATTAGGTGAGATGCTGGGAGAAATTACCTGAGGGCATTTGATCCTTCCTGCCAGGGGTAGATGCATTTAGCTTATAGCTTCTCCCAGCTCTGCTAGGAAGCTTTGAATTAGCTCTGGGTCCTTGTAAACAGTCAGATGGCCTCCTGAAGTTGCTACATTTCTACAGAGCTATTTTCCTGTTTTCATCTCTAGATAGCCCAGCTCATTTTGGGCTGGGCTGGGGAGTTTGGGTGGATTTCTAGCTATAAAATAAGCTGCAAGAAGAAAGAAGTGCTCTATTTTCCCCCTTTTGCCATTTTGGCTTCCCTTGGCGTTTTGCTTCTCCATCCTCTCCATTCTCTGTTGGGCCTCAACACGTGGTGGCAGCACATCTTGGCCTACACCTGGCTGGGGCCTAGCTGGGAACCCAGAGTCCGGAGGTTTTCCCCTGCTCTTGGATTGTATATTGGAACCTGTGATAGTAAAGCCCTTTTAAAACTGCATCAGATTCCTGAGTCTCCATCCATTCCCCACCGGCTTCGGAGGTAGAAGGGAACTTGCTTCCCGACACTGTCGGGGACCCCGGCAGCGCCTCCCCGACAATATTCCACTTTAATTTAGGTGTCAGTTAATCAGCCAAGGTGAAACTGATTTGTCTAATGCCAGCACAGGATTCTCATTCCCTTATTCTGATTGGTGTATGTGTCAACATGTGACTTAATTCCAAATAATGAAAATCTAGTTAAGAGAATTTAAAGCAAATAATTTTTATTTAGTAGGCAATACAGAGAGCTGCATGAAGGAATGCTTTTCTGTTTTTCCCTTCTTGCTTTGGGTGCCATCAAATAAATTACATTTCCTGTTCCTGTGCTCCCTAAGGACCCCATTTACTTACACCTCAATTCTCAGTGGGATATGCTGCTTGTGGATGGCAGCTGACACCCTTAGGCCTTAAAGAAAAGGGTAAGCCGAACGTCTCACAATCCTGTAACCTGGCATAGTATTAATGTGAAATCAATCCTAGAATCATTTTTCTGACTTATTACATGAAGAAATAAATAGCATGTAAGCCTTATATGATGAGGTATTCTGCTACTTGCAATGAAAAGCATTCTGACCATTGATTCATTGGCTTATGTAGATGATTAGTTTCCTTCTCTTCCTTCCCTCCTGTAAAACAGACTTGACATTGCTGTAGAGTTATTTTACAAGTGAATTACAGTGAGGAATAAAATTGTTATGCTTTTGTTCTTGAGAGTACTTAGAAGATGAGTCAATTCAAAGTAATTATGTAATTGCATTTCTTGGGTCTCTGTTACCACTCTGTGAAGATATGTTAAAATGATGAGGCCTTAAGCCTTTTCCAGTGCTTACATTTAAACATTGTCAACATTGTCTTTAGAATCCAAAGTGACAAAGAAGAAATAGAGACTGGAATAAATAAAATCTGATGTTTATTGTGTTGGCAAGTGTGTGTGTGTGTGTGTGTGTGTGTGTGTGTGTGTGTGTTTTCTATTTGGGTCAACCTTTAATCCTGTAACTGTTCCTTTACTTAGCCTTTATTTCATCTGATACGTGTTCCAAAATTTATTTTTTTCCTTTTTTCTTTAAAGAAATACACTAAACTTTACTGAGTCTTTAGAGACCACTGTAAATAATTTACACCCTGACAAATGTTGCCCAGTCTGGAGAGCAGAGTAAGCGTGGTATTGGGCCACTCATTACTCTGACTTACTGCCACCCTGCTGCTCCTAGAGGTCTACGGAAAAAATCCCTCTCTTCCATTATGCATGCTTAAAACAGGGCATGCACCTTTTGGATATTCTGAAGATTTATTTTTCTGCCATGTATAGTTGGCCCCCACTGATATCTTAAACCCTGGCCAGAACACTGCATGGTCCCTGGTATTGCTATTAAGGAAGTTATTTATATTGATATGCATTCTGTTTTATTTTCTTTTCTTTGGTATGTTTGCCTTTCCTTCATGTAGCCAGGGTATTTCTGAATTATGCTGTATGTCTATTAACACTTCATTACTGAAACTAAAAAGAACTCTTTAGTTATTTGTGATGATAACCAGTACCTTTGTATGGATTTCCCCAAACCTCGAAGGATTTATATACCAATGCTTATGAACTGAAGCTAGTTCACAGTGATATCTCTTTGATGTTTCTCACATGTCATTTGGGGAGAGACCACCAGAATCATTTAAAACATATGATAGTCTTAGCTGTCATCACGTGGACTTCTGGAGTTTTGGAGATATGCAAAAAGTGCAATATTTTAAAATAATTTTTATTAGTGAAAAATAAATGTAATATTCTCGATTTACACTGCATTGTATATTTGGTTCTTATCTATAAAAATAACTAATACTGTTTGCAATTTAAATATTAATATTTTAAAGGTCTCATTGATTTTACACTTTAATACTACTTTAAGCTGAAATAAACTGATAATTTTTATTTCTGATGTCTCCAATAATCAGTTTTATCCTAAGGAAGGGACATCTGTTTAAAACTCAAATGGTGGTGGAGATTAAGATTGTGGTCAAGGATCCACAACCTCAATATGATAAATAATGTTATTTTTTATGAATTCAAAGACGTGTGCAAGTGGTTTCGGAGGGAAAATGGAGAGTTGTATTTTGCCAAGAACTACTGTTGTTTGTATTAAAGCAAGAAAACGGTTTAAGGAAATAAGAATTTGTCCATTTAAATTGACTTTAACATATTCAAAACAACCCTTTGTGGTGGTGGGTGGAGGGGGTGGGTGCTTGGGATAGAAGTGATTTATTAAGAAATATAGGGTCATTTTCATACTTTAGGAATAGATGTGGCCATTCCAAAGTCAACCAAAATACCCCTGCCTGCTTGTAGTGTTAATAATGCTATGAGGTTAAATCAGACTTCATGATAGAATCCATATAGTGTTTCAGTGTGTCTTCTTTGCTTTTGTCTTTTGATTCTAGACCAGTGAACACATTATTTTATTTTCATTGTTGTTACATGTTTTTGTTAGTCACAGATATCAACTGATTTGTGTTGTGATTGAAGCCATGCACTGCGCTTAGCACTGAAGGTGTACTGAGTACAGGTTGTGACTTGAGACTGGCAGCCTTAAATCAGACCTGGGTAGAACAGTTCATGGCACTTGGTTTATGTGCATTGGACACATAGAAGACAGTTACTGTCATCACTGAATATTGACAGAGCTGAGATTTAACCTAGGTCAAGTGACTGCAAATCCAGTAACTATTCTGCATTATAATGGACATAGATTATGCTTATTTAATTCAAATTGTTAAAAATGGTCTAAATACTTTGATTTACTTAGTTGCTCATCATATACTTGTTTTAGGCATTTAATGTTTCAACACCAATCCTGCTACCAGTGTGACCTTTTGTTCACCAATGTCCCTAGTTTCATATTCACTCCCCACGGCTGCCCCCTTAGCAGGGATAAACAAATTCGCATATTGCTTGTTACTACAAAATAGCAAATGGAATTACTAGAAGACAGATCCCTTAAAGTTAATATATGATAATTGTTATATCTCACAATGGTGCTATTAAAGTCATTGAGGATTTACAGAGCTGGTTGGTGCTGGTTGAGCTTCTGTGTTGTTTTCTCTCATTGAGTTTGGTGACTTGTATGCAGCTTTTCCATCTAATTTGCTGTGGTCCTCCTTGGCCATTTGTACTGTGAAATATGTGTATGTACATATGCAGCTATGCTGGATTTTAATTTTTTTAAAAATTAAATTTTTAATTTTTAAAAATTGCACTTCATTATATTATAATAATAATAATGTATTATTATTATTATTATTATATTTTCCTTTTTTGTGGTCACACCTGGCAATGCTCAGGGGTTACCCTTGGCTCTGCACTCAGAAATTACTCCTGGTGGCGCTTGGGGGACCATATGGGATGCCGGGTATCAAACCTGGGTCGGCTGCATGCAAGGCAAACACCCCACTCGCTGGACTATCACTCTGACCCCTAAATTGCAGTTTAGTTATCATGATTTTATTATGTTTATAAGGAGATTAAATTTTTTGTGGTTTTTTTGTAGATATATTTTGTAGATACATATAATTATTATTGAAGTAATATTAGTTTATAATATTTTTATTGAGTAATATTAGTTTATTACTTTAAATAATATAAGTTTCAGGTGCATTGCATTCTCTCTCTATTTCATTCTCTTTCTCTTTCCCTCCCTCATGCTCCTTCCCTCTCTCTCTCCTTTTCCTTCTGGCCACATGAGTTAAGTTCAGTGTTTATATTTTTGTTCTCTGCTCGGGGATCACTCCTGGCTCTATGCTTAGACATCACCCCTGGCAAGGATTAGGGGAACCATAGTTGGTGCCAGGAATCAAAACACATACCAGCAAGCACATTATCTGCGTATTATCTCTTTGCTCCCCTGCATTCTACTTCTATATCTGTATATATACATTATGACTACTTTCCAATGTCTAGGGTTTTAATTCTGATAGCTCTCTTTAATTCTGATAAACCCCTTTCATTCTGATAAGCACCAGTCTGCTCTCTGTACCTGGGAAATTATTGTTTTTGTTCTTTTGCTCATCTTCTACATATGGGTGAAATCTTATGCTATCTGTTTCCTTCTTATTTTGACTTTACTCAGCATAATTCCTTAAACATTAATATATGTCTGTGCAAGTGGCAGAATTTTGTCTTAATTTATAACAGCATTATTCCATTTTATGTGTATATAAACATATACAAACATATACACATATATCCTGTGAGAAAGTGTTGGGTCACACCTGAAAGTTCTCAGGATCTATACTTGGTTTTGTGCTAAGAAATATCCCTGGCAATGTGTGGGGGACATAGCAGTGCTCATAATCCAGTCAGAGTTGACTGCATGAATGGCAAATCTTTTACTGTCTATGCTCTCTCTCTCTGACCCATATCACATCTTTAGCCAGTAATTCATCTATGAATGAACATTTGGGTTGTTTATAAATTGTGGCAAATGTAAAAAAGTTTCAATGACCAGAGGGAATTATGTATCTTTTAAAACTGGTGTTTATATACTATTCGTCTAAATACCCAGAAGTGGAATAGCTGAATCATACAATATTTCTATTCTTAATATTTTGAGGTTTTTCTGTGCTGTTCTCCATAGTGGCTATATGACTTTATGCAATGTTTTTTTAAACCAACAGTATACTAGGATTCTCTTTTCTGCCCACATCCTTGCCTATGCTTGTTCTCTTGTAGAAAATAGCCATTTTCATAGGTATGAGTTGCTCTCATTATAATTTTTATTTGTGTTTACTTATGCTGAAGAATTTTTTCTGTGACTGTTATCTGAATGTCTTCTTTGGAGAAGTGTTTATTTGATTTTATTTGATCCTCTGCTCTTTTTTTTTAGTGGTGGTGGTGGGAGCATATCCTGCAGATCTGAAGTGCTCAGGGTTACTTCTGACTCCATGATTTAGGGTTGTTCCAGTAGGATTGTGCTTGGGGGCTCAGGTGGTGGCAGATAACAAACCCAAGATGTCCTCCATGCAAGCCTATGCTCCAGCCCCTTGAGCTAGCTCCCATTTTTCTCTGCTCAGTTTTAAATGGGGTTGCTTTTTGTTAAGTTGTATAAGTTCTTTTAACATTTTGGAAATTAAATCTCTTGTGTAGATTTCCATTCATTCAATATCTTGCCTTTGCTTTGGTAATGTTTACTTGGGAGTAGGGGAGGGTTTGGCCCACATTCAGTGGTGCTTGGTGCTTCTCCAGGCTCTATACTTGGGGTTTATTCCTGGATGATGGTGAGGTTCTTAGAGGACCATGTAGTATCAGATATTGAACTGAGGGTTTGACTACATGCAAGGCAAGCACTTAACTCTTGCTATACCTCTGTGATCTTTGCTAATTTTTTTTCTTTGTACATAAGATTTTTAGTTCAATGTAGTCCCATCCCTTGCCATCGTAGATGACTCTTCAAGAAATCAGTATAGTTAATGGACAATGTTTTTTTTAATTAAACATTTTATTATACCACCGTGAGATATACAATTACAACGTTGTTCATGTTTGGAGGTTTTGGTCACATAGTGTTCCAGCACCCGCCCTCCACCAGTGCCCATTTCCCACCACCAATGCAATGGATAATGTTTATATGGACTGTGTTTTCTTTTAGTAATTTTCTTTCTGGTCTTATAATCAAGTATTCAATTCATGACATCTGTTCTGTTTTATTGATTGATGTTTTTATTTTTGTTATTGTACAAATATTTTGCTAACCAGATGTTATGTTTTTCCCTTTTTTAAAAAATTAAGATACTTTAAATTATTAAACATAGAAATTTATCACATTTAATGCATTTATTAGAAATACAAATATTTTAAAAATTCATTTATGATACTGTTAATGACAGTTTAACGAACTCTTGCAGTCTAGAAATAAATCCAACTAATAATGGAGTTTTATCTCTTTTAATGTATTATCAAATTTAGTTTGCTATAATTTTGTTGGAGTATTCTGTATATAAGTTAAACAAAGATTTGGATGTTTCTATATTTCATGTTGACATTTTCTAATTTTGATACAGGCTAATATAAAAATCTTTAGCAAATTGAGTGTTAAATTATGACTTGGGATTTGTGAATGTGAAACATCTAGAAGAAATATGAAAAAGAGGTATTTAGTTAAAACGAGGCATTAGTTAAAATGAAAGAAGTTGAAAAGGAGCTAAAAATGTAAAATGTAGAAGGAAATGGAAGAATTTTTCTTCAAATAATGGTGTTAGGAAAATAGGAAATTATCCCAAGATTTTAATCATTCCTCAATTCATGCACAAAATTTAACTCAAAATTTATTCACTTGTATCACTTCTCTTCCCATTGTTCATTGATTTGCTTGAGCGGGCAACAGTAACATCTCCATTCATTGGGAATGAGGTTCTTTATTGTTACTGTTTTTGACATATCAAATACACTACGGGTAGTTTGCCAGACTCTGCCATGGTTCTGGGTTCAACCAGGGGGCCCAGTCTTTTTCTATATCGGACCATAATCAGACCATCCAGGGCCCACGGGCAGAGACCTGGGTATAGACAAGCCTGTCTCCTGTCTGCCAATTGCCGATGCAGTCGGGCTCTGCAGCCACACCTGCAACACCACGAGGGGCAGGAAAATTTATTAAACACTATGATATTGGCTTTAATGATGCCCTCAGTTATTTTACTCCATTGGCAAGGAAAATAAGAACAAAAATAAACATATTGGGTTAAATCAATCCAAGAAGTTTCTGCTAGTGAAGGAATTTCAATTGAAACAAAAAGATAACTTATTGGAGAGGAGAAAATATTCCTGTGCTACACAAGTGCCAAAGGATAACATTCAAAATCTATTTTCAGAAACTCACAACATTCAACAACAACAAAATAAACTCAATTAAAAATGGATTGACAGCTAGAGATGTAAAATTGCATCTAGGGCACTTGCTTTGCATATGCGCATCCAGGTTCTATCCCTATATAGTACTCCAAGCCCCACTAGGAGTGACCCTAAGCACTACTGGGGAAAGCCCGATACCAAAATAAAACCCATAAAATTGGAGATAAGAGCAAAATAGACAAATTGCCAAAAAATACATACATATCACCAATAGACACATGAAGAAATGATTAGCACCACTGATTATCAGGTAAATGCAAATAAAAATGACAATGAAGTTACTAAAAGGGTGTGGAGTTGGCTCAAAGGATGGAGGGATTTTTGAAGACTCTGGTGGAAGGATAGTGGGGTGTATGTGGTATTGTTAACTGAGTAATTAAAACACGTAAATCTTTGTAGTCTTGCAATTCAGTACTGGCTCAAAGAGAAATGTATGTATTTTTAAAGATTGAAGATGTCAAAACCATAATGAAGGAGCTCCTTGCAGGAAGGAAAGGTGGGGGAATACTATACATTATTAATTTTATTATTCTTAAACTATGGTATTATCCTCTTCTCTATACATCTGGAATATTTAAAAATACTTAAGTTTGCTCTTCTGTGTGTAGTATCTTCATGAAATAAGACAAACACAATCCTATTACTGAAGTCCGGATAAGGGTTCAGAGTTCCTATAAAACATTAAGCCATGTTCCTGTTCTTAAACAGCAAAGGATCCGTGACAGGAATCAGAGGAAATAGACACACATACCAATTAGTTCCTTACGTTTCTGCAATAAAAACTCGCATACTGTGCAGGGTCCTAAAAGCAATTTGCCTAAGTATCTAGTGCAGGATAGCTCTCTTGTCCTTCATGTTTGAATTTTCTAGAAAGATGAGCTGTTATGCAGCAGCCCCCTCCTGAACAACCCCCTCCCCCCCCCCCAACACTTGTGTATTTTTAACCAGAGAAAAGTCTAAATCAGGGATTTCAAACTTGTACACCAATGATATTTTGCTTGGGCATGCAGACTGTCCTAGGTATTGTTGGGTGGTTAGCAAAGTCTCTGACCTCTGTGCACATGATGTTATTAGCACACTCCCCTTTTGGGATAGTCAGCTTATAGACAGGCACTGCCAACTATCCCATGGGGACAAAAGCCACCCCTTGTTGAGGACCACTGGCTTAAATAATGGCTGCACAGGCAAGATATTCTTGGTCTGCAAAGTAAGAGCTCTTAGCATGATAACATAATGAAGTGTACTAAACAGATTACATATCAGGTAAAAGGATTTGATTTAAAAGGTCTGAACATTGCCAGCTTTGCTGATGACAGCTGCATTGTAGCCGGTCTGTTGTAGTTACACATGAGCAGACTTTCAATTGCCAGCCAAGTTTTGGAAGAAAGCACAACAAATAGCCAATTCTTTCTCATCCTCTGGCCCATACATCCCATTGAAAAGTGTTCAATACGGAGATTACCTGAATACTACCCATGACTACAAATGAAAGCCTAAGAATGTTCAAACAAACCTATTGCACATGTCATCTTTTTGTTTGCTAAATGTCTTGGTTATGATCTCTGAAGTTTAAAAAATTGAGCACAGCTTTGTGATTTACTCAGCTCTTTTAATGCTCACTCTCATTAACATAAATGTAATTGATGTCTTCTGCTTATTACCAGTGTGAAATGTGGGATTTTGAAAGCTTTTCTGTTGCTGTTAGGATTCCTTGGTGAGATTTGTTGATAATTTCTTTTCTCTAACTAAGAGGCTCATCACAGCAGGTCTTCTTCCCCTGCATGTGAGTTCAGGGAGTTTGCACCCTGGCAAGGCACGCTTTCTCCTTTCTAACTCTCTTTGCTTTTATTTGTAGCTTTGTGCTGTTGGAATCCTGAACCTATGGCGAATAAAATGTGGCAGATATCAAAACTGCTGACACTCTTTTCAAAGCAGATTGAGAGAGCAGCCAGCTTTCAGGTCTGTGCTTAATTTGAAAAATTGGTTAGGAAGTCTTGCATGCAGGGAAGCATCTGGGATGGTTGAAAAATGGCCTTGGCTCGCCTAGCTCCGAAGAGGAGGCTGTTGACCATTGTGGAATGAAGGGGCCATGCTGTTCTTCAGTCAGGCATATTTTTTCACTGTAAAAATATGTATCTTCTGCTCCTTTTATCATGGAGGGCTTTAAAATATTACCCTGCCTTTTCCTCTCTCTCTGGACTTGATAAAAGAAAAGTAACTAGAGTGGATCATCATGCAAGAGTACCTGGCACAAGGCGCCTGTCATACATCACACTTATTTCCCACTGCTGTTACAAATGCTAAATGGTAGCCTCAGAAGAATTTTCCCTGTGGTGTCTCCAGCAGGAATTTCCTTGGCTGTATAATAATCAGATCTGACCAGATGGCGATGAGTCTGGGAATGTTTTCTGAGTGGATGCTTTTTAATCATTCTTGCTAAGTTTCCTAATCTTAAGTGGACCAATCAGCATTATAACGGCTGTGCAAATTATAAGAAACCTCACAATTTGGACATAAAGACCAATTGTGATTTCCTACAGCTCAAGAGGTTGATAATTTCCTTCGCAGTAATTTAATTTTAAGTGCCTGAAGTGATGATTGTGATACATTGACAGCTGTGGTCAGCGACCTGATTATATTTGTCTGATCCCTGTCAGAGCCTTTGAGTTTATTTTGCCTATCTTAGAAGGAGCACTGGCTGAGTGCTCAGGTCTGAATATTCCAGTCTACTCTGTGGTTGGAGATTCTGGATTTTCATGATGTTAGTTGCTATAGTGTGCCTTATGGCCTTTCTCAGGCCCCTCTTTGAAGTTATTCTCTTATTGCCCAAAGCTGGGTCCCTTTCTAGAGGGAGCTGTGGTCAGCAGAGGAGAATTGCTTCTGCTAACACAAATTTACTCTTTCTCACCCAGAGTCATTTCTGCTCAGTAATTGGATTAGAAAGGAGTTCCAAAGGCTCTTTGCTTCAATCCTGGACAACTAAGGACCATCTTACCACCAGAGTTTTACATCAGATTAGCTGAGGTCTCTGGGCAACTGCATTTGGTTTGTTCCTCTGCCCAATCTTCCTGTGTGTTACTCTTATCTGTTTCAGTGTTTTCCACCATTAAGCTTTTTGTATGCAAAATCTTCATCCCAAGATCTGCTTTTAGGACCAACATTAAAGCAATCATTTAGGAAAAACCAATGGTAAGATATGTACTCCCTTCATTTCAAAGCACAGGGAGGGGAAAGTGTCTGTGAATGGAGGACAGTGTTCAATTGGGAGGAGGAGCAGAAAGATGGTAAACTCTTTATGAAACCCTGTCAGCAACAGTACTGTAAACCACATTGCAAAAACATATTCTTAAAAAGTGCCTTTAATAAAAGCAGAGTGGGGCCATTTGTGGAGGGAAGTGGACACTGGTGGAGGGATTGTTATTGAAACATTGTGATCTTAAAATTCAATTGTGAATAACTTTGTACCTTCATGTTGACTAAATTAAAAATACATGCAAGTGCAAAGAAAACTATTAATAGATCAGGCAGTAAACTAAAATGGCATAGCGTTAAATGTGGTATTTAAATATTTTCCAAAGTTTTTTTTTTTTTTTTTTGCTTTTTTTGGGTCACACCCAGTGATCGAACCCGGGTCAGCTGTGTGCAAGGCAAAATCCCTACCCACTGTGCTATTTCTCTGGTCCCATGTGTAGGATTCTTGAATGAATCACATTTGTCTTTAATAGCTGTGAGAATATTGAAGTCTCACAAATATATATCTTTCTTTTGAGATTTGAGGTCAGAGTATATACTTGTTGATCTGGTTAATCCGCCCCCCCCCCTGATTCTTATTTTCATCTTATCTCAATCTCCTCTATGTTCCCAATTAGCACAGGTGGCAACTCCTCAGCTTCTTCAAGTCAGTACCAGAGAGGCTCAGCTCCCTTATTCTATCTCTGTGCTTCCCATAAAAACATTTCTCTGAATTCTCAAGCTCTTTCCTTTGACCTTCTTTGAATCTATTCATTTTCTGTCATATTTGTCATCAATGCCATACCCCAGCCCTCACAATCTGTCACTTGGACTAATATAGTTGCTTCCTGACTTTATATTGATTCCTCTTCTGTCCATTTTGCTCACTACTGCACAAGCTATTTTTGCACTTTATGAATCAATATATGTCACCTCATTTAAAACTCTTTGTTGGTTTGCACTTTCATACCTGAAATGGATAAACTCCTGAACAAGGTCTGCCTTTTGACTGCCAATCCATTTTTTCTCATTTCCCGACATACTCTACTGATTTTCCACGTCACACTAAATATTAGAGCAAGATTTATAACTTTCTAGTGTTATGCCTCTTTGCCTCTGTCACATTGACACCTTCTACTGAAGAGGAAGTCTGAAGTACTTCCTCTCATTGCATTTGATGCCTACCATTGTCACTTGTAACTATGTGACCAGATTACTTAAACTTTCTGTGTCAATAATATGCTACCAGTTATGCACACCTCAGGTTTCTTTGAGAGTAGAATGATTTTAAAGTTAGTGTCAAGATTAATGCTTTAAACATAATAAGTGCATATAAATAAATATGAACTTATTATTATGAACATAATATATGAACATATTATAATATGAACTTATAAATATAATAAGCACATATAAATAAGTGCATATAAGTGCATATAATCATATTTATAATCATATAAATATGATTATAACTTAAGATAACTTTTCTTCTGTACAGCTGAGTTTACACCTACACATTTTAAAAAGACATATGTAGTGTCTATTACATATTTATTTTATTCTTTTTCAGTTGCTTTAGCCAGCCCTAATGTTAAATTGTTTATTTGTAGGTTCTATTTTACTTTTATGAAGACCTTAATGCTATTAATTTATTAATTACCCTTTAATACTTTTTTGGCTTCATCCTATAGGCTCTGATAATTTGTTTCCACAATTTATCCAGTTATTTAAAAAAATTATTCATTAACCTAGTGGTTTCTGAGAAGCATATGTTTTAATTTTAACATGTTTGAGTATTTCCCAATTTTCTTTTCCTGTGTTTGAGTTCTGATGATCATAACAAATATTTTCTAGTTTTCTGTCCTTTCAAGTTTGTTAATATTGATTTATGTTCCAGCAGATGTTCTATACTTGAAAAAGTTCTATATGGGGAATGGATATGACTTTGTGATACAGTGTTTGCCTTACATTGAGAGGCTTTTGGATTAATCCCTGGCATCACTGATAAATAAACAATAAAGTTTCATTTACATTTGATGAAATAACTCTCCAAAGCATGTTAGATTTTATTTATCCTTATTTATCTTGCAAAAAAAATTTAGCTCCACACAGTGGTATTCAGAGCTACGCCTGGCTCTGAGGTCTGGGATCACTCTTGGAGATGTTTGAGAGAACTGATACAATAATAGGGATATAAAGGGGTTAGCATCATACAAGGCAAATGTCTTAACTTCTGTACAATCTCTATAGTCCTCTTGAAATATTTTATTTTATATATAATTTTAAATTTTAATTTAACTTTTAAAAATTTACAAATACTGTTTACAATTTTAAAATAAACTTGTAATGCTGTTAATGATAGGGCCTCATACACTAAATGTTCCAACACCATTCCCTTGACCTCAGTGTCCCCATCTCCCAGCCCCCTTCCATGGTAAACTTAATTCTGTAGATCAGTTCTCAGGTTCTTACAAAATCTAAAGTTCGATTTTAATGTTGTTATTATTCAAGTAAGAAGAGTTTTTCTGTGTGTTCATGGAAATATCTGTTTGGCAGAAGTGAAAGATAAGGTTGCTGTTCTAGTTTCATAACTTCTTTTCCTCATTGGTTTCTCTGTGATAAATTGTAAAAATATTTATATGTAGCAGACCAGCCCATCACAGACCGGATCACCGACACCCACCCTGCAGCAGCTTTTTTCTCAATCCGCCCAGGAATGCTGGTCCAGAGACTCTCACACATGGGGCAGAGCTGTTCCTTGCTCTCCCTGTGCACAGCCGTTCATGAGGCAGTCGGGAAGCATGGCGGGTTCTAGCCCTGGCCCACCACCTCGACAGAGCCTCACAACAAGCCAGACCAACCCTCCTCACTCCATGGGCGCTGCCATTTTCCACATTTGGACTTCCCTCTCGTCAGAACTCCACCCAGCAGACCAGCCCTTCATAGCCCGGCTCGCGGTGGCCGATTGTGGCAGCGCGGTTCATCAATAAATGCTTTATTTGGAGGTGTTTAAAAGAGTTTGCCTCCCGCTCTGCAAGCCTGGCAAGCTTCTCGTGTTGTATTTGATATGCCAAATTCCAGTAACACTTATATTAGGTCATTCCCATGACCTAATATAATGGTTTGAGGCTCTTTATGTTCCTGTAGCAAGCCGATGCCCCTGGCTCTACTGGCATGAGACAGGACATATGGAGATATTACTGGTGCCCGCTGTAGCAAATAGATGATCAACGGGAAGATCGTGATCGTGATCGAATATTTCTTAAATTCATACCTTTTGCTTTTCTCTCATTAGAGTCTGAATATTCTCTATCCTTTGTATCCAAGAGTTTTAATTTCAATAAACAATGTTCTTTTTGTAGTTATTTATTTTTATGGTGGCTTGATGAATGACCTAAAACCTGAGCAGCATAGGAGGAAGAGAGCAGCATGGGACACCTTCAAGAACATTGAAGAAATAACTAAAAGTACAAAGAAACTCCAGCTCCAGTCACATCACTTCAACTCCACTGTTATCCCTGCATTAACACATGCCTCAGAGACCTGAGTCCTATGAAAGCAGGATGAGAACACTATTTGGGTCTCCCAAAGAGGAATCGAAAGAGCTATGCTTAGGATATCATGCCTCACTCAAGTGAGAGAAGGAATTTGCAGTTCCAACCTTTGTCAGTGATCAAGAGTCAGGGATGTTGTCTCATTTGCCAAGGTGTCGAAAATCAGATGAGCTGGACATATAATTGTAATTTTGAGACAACCACTGGACTACAGCCAGTACTGGATCCCATAGGATGTCAGAAGATCACGTGACCATCCACCTACAAGATGGTCAGACTTCTTCGGTCAAGTCCCTGAATGAACAGTTTGAGGCTCTTCTTATTCCTGGAGCAAGCAGATGCCTTTGGGCTACACTGGTACGTGATAGGGTCAAATGGAAACATTGCTGGCACTTGCTTGAGCAAATCGACAAATAATGTGATATCAAGTGATAAAGTGATCAAGTGATGGTAGCTTGACAATTTCTGAAATACAGGCAGTCTCAAGGCAGTCCTAGCCCCCTTGGATTTATTTTGTAGTCCTGTATTTACTTAAAAAGATATGTGATGTACCATAGTTTCTTTATCCAGTCATCTGTTCTCAGGTCTCAATTTATTTCCAGATTATGACTGCTGTGAATAGTGCTGCAATTCTGCAATAAAAGTGCAGACAGTATTTCTGCTGTGTGTTTTGGGGACCAGGGTATATTCCCAGGAATGGTATTCCTGGGTCAAATGGGAGCTCAATTTCTCATTTTTGGAAATGTGCACTGATGTTGGGATGGGTTCTGGAACACTGTATGACTGAAAACCAATCATGAACAGCTTTGTAATTGTCTATCTCATAGTGATATAATAAAATATTTTTTTTTAAAAAGAAATTTCTCAGCACCTATGACTGAGCTATCCTGAGTGTCTATTGGAGTCAGTCACTCGGAATGGAGACATTCTGTTTTGGGAATGAATGCCTATTGATTATTTCCGGGTTTCTTGGACTTTAAGCCCTCCAGAATTTCCTTAGTCCCTATTCATGCTTCACTGCTGCTCTTTCTAGGTTTTTGCCACTCTGCATTTGAAACTAACATGCTATTATGTTGGGATTTACAGAATAATTCATCACCTTGTTTTGCAATCTATTTTGTTTATTGCTGCATAACAAATAAGCCCAGAGCTTATTGCCTTAGAATAACAATTTGTTATTTATCTTATGACATTTTTGGGTCATGGATTCAAGCATGGTAGTGTATGGCTACCTTGTAGAAGTTTGCACTATGTTGCAGCCCCAAGTGAGATGAGTTAAGAATGGGTTAAGAATGGGAACATCTGAGGACTTGCCAAGTATTTGCTTTTTTATTTTTCTCCATTTAATAAATATTAAGTTTTTCACTCTAGAATGGCTTCAAGATAGCTAAATTTCTTATATTGCAGCTCAAGTCTCTAATACCCCAAAATATACAGACACTTATAATGTTAGGTTAAGCCTAGACTTTCATATCATCATGTTCACCAGATTTATTATTCAAAGCAGTTACAGATAAACCTAGATTCAAGGGCAAGGTAAACAGGCTCTTTTAAAACCAGGAGTGTCTAGGAACTGTGGTCTACTTTTACCCACAATAATGTACTATTTATTTTCCTCACTTAAAAATAGTTTTGTTAAAATATGTTGCATATTGGTTCAGTTCATCCACTTGAAGCTTGTAATATAATGACTTTCGCAGTTTATTCTAGTATATAAGCAAAGTAGTATGACCTTTGCACAATTTTAGATCATAATCTTCATCCACAAAAGAAATATTGAATCAGTTGGTGTAACTCTCCCCTTTTTTGATTATCTCTTGTAAGGGAATTGAAGAGATTCATAAAACATGACATCAGCATTTCTTTCAAACATGGGAGGAGATATCCATGAGGGCCTCCATTTTCTACATCCGGACTCTCTCTCGTCAGAAGTCCACCCAGCAGACCAGCCTATCACAGTCCGGCTCATCGAGATCCACCCTGCTGCAGTCTTTTTAATCCGGCCCAGGTATGCTGATCCAGAGACAGACATGGGGCAGAGCTGCTATTTGCTCTCCCTGTGCCCAGCCACTCACAAGGCGCCCAGGAGGGATGGCGGGTTCTGGCCCTGGCCCGCAACCCCAGCAGAGCCTTGCAACAAGCCAGACGATCCCCCACTCCATTAGGGCCTCCATTTTCCACATCTGGACTTCTCTCTAGTCAGAAGTCCACCCAGCAGACCAGCCTATCACAGTCCGGCTCACACGGCTGCTTGCGGCCGTGCGGTTCATCAATAAATTCTGGACTTAGAGATGACTACAAGAGTATGCTACCTGCACAGCAGAGCCTGGCAAGCTACCTGTGTTGTATTTGATATGCCAAATACCAGTAACAATTATAGACCTCATTCCAGAATGGATTGAGGCTCTTTATGTTCCTGGAGCAAGCAGATGCCCTTGGGCTCTACTAGCATGAGACAGGACATATGGAGATGTTACTGGGGCCCGCTCGAGCAAATCGATGATGAACGGGAAGACAGTGACTGTGACAGTTCTCAAGCAGTGCTTAAGGGGCCACTTTCAGTGATAGTGAGACTGGTGAATCACAGTTGGGACCAAAGGATGTGGTACTGTGTGACTCTGCTGTTCTGAAACCACCAGAGAGAGGTTAAAGACCTGAGCTTAAAGGCCTCCAGGGCCCTATCTGGCCGTGTTTGGGAGTCTCCAAGGCTGTAGCTGTTGATTTTTGGGAGGCCATATGGTTCCAGGTTAGGCAAATGCAAAGGAACGTCAACATATCTGTATTAAACGATAATTTACATAGCCTCAAACTTAAAACAGGGGCCGGAGCAATAGTTCAGCTGGCAGAGCACATACTTTGCATGCAGCCAAACTGGGTTTTAATACCTAGTACCCTATATAGTTCTCTGATCCCATCATTAGTGATCCCTGAGTTCAGGGCCATGAGTAATCCCTAAGCATCACCAGTATGTCCCCAAAGTAACAACAAAAACACCAAAAAAAAAAATTAAAGCAGGAAACTCAAATTATAAATAAAACCCATCAAGGCAAATGTTTACTTATGCAACATTTTGTTTCTGGAATAAATTTTAAAGCCTGGAAAATGTGGAAGAACATATTCATAAGTGATTGACTGTATTACCTTGGTAATGAGATTTTCATCCTTCAAGTGGTATTTCTCCTTCCTTGTTTTTCTCCTTTATTCTCTCTGTCATTCTGTTCTGAATCTCTGCAGCAACACAGGCTGGGACACAGTTGTGGATTAGGAAGTTACAGACAGCAAAGCTTCTGAGTGGGAGAGTCGGATCCATAAAAGAGAAAAGGAGATTTTACATATTGATGGGATTATCACCTAATCCTACCAATCATGAAACTTTTGTGTTCACAAAGTGTTGTTAAGACCTTATTTCCTATTTATTTGAATAAATAGTCTGATATAGTCATAGATTAGATAGCTATTTGCTTATGCTTGTAAACTATTCGTGTGTTACTAGATCAGCATAAATTCTTTGATAGTCTGTAAAATTATTCACAAAATTCCAACCCAACAACATTGGCCAGAGTGAATGCTCAGCTAAAATTCTCCCCCCAAAATTTATTATTTCTCTATTGCTGGGAAAGATTTTGGGCTCAGCACTTCTCTTGCCTTTAAATTCCTCCTCTAAAAATATATAGATTTTACAGTACTAGATTCAGAGTTGTTTAAAGACATACCAAGATGCATACCAAGATGCGGTATGCAAGGCATCTTTGTGAATACAGTTGTATATAAATGTTAATTATATATAAGTTATTGTTTACTACTGAAGAATTTGGGAACTATTGTAGGTCCTTGGTCAACCCAGATTTAATCCCCAGCACCATATATGGTGCCCAAACCTCACCAGAAGTGATTTCTGAGTACAGAGTGAGGAGTTAGCCCTGAGCATCATTGGGTATGATCCCTGCCAAAATGCCTCCTTCCAACCCAATCAGCAGAAACTTTAAAACTCCCTCTCCCCAAAACAGGAACAAAATAAAACCTCTTGGGGTTTAAATTATTGTTCCAAAAAATTTAGTATATATTTTATAAATTGAGAAGTTATGTAAAATTTGGTTTAAGCATTCATAAATGTTCTGCCGAGAACCACCTCGGCATAGCCTCACAACAAGCCAGACCACCACCCTCACTCCACGGACGCCGCCATTTTCCACATTTGGACTTCCCCTCTCTTCAGAACTCCACCCAGCAGACCAGCCCATCACAGCCCGGATCATCGACACCCACCCTGCAGCAGCTTTTTCCTCAATCCGGCCCAGGTATGCTGGTCCAGAGTCTCTCAGACATGGGGCAGAGCTGTTCCTTGCTCTCCCTGTGCACAGCCGTTCATGAGGCAGTCGGGAGGCATGGTGGATTCTAGCCCTGGCCCACCACCTCGGCAGAGCCTCACAACAAGCCAGACCACCACCCCTCACTCCACAGGCGCCGCCATTTTCCACATTTGGACTTCCCTCTCGTCAGAACTCCACCCAGCAGACTAGTCCATCACAGCCCAGCTTGCACGGCCCCTTGCGGCGCGGTTCATCAATAAATGCTTTATTTGGAGGTGTTTAAAAGAGTTTGCCTCCCGCTCTGCAAGCCTGGCAAGCTTCTCGTGTTGTATTTGATATGCCAAATTCCAGTAACATTACATTAGGTCATTCCCATGACCTAATATAATGGTTTGAGGCTCTTTATGTTCCTGTAGCAAGCTGATGCCCCTGGCTCTACTGGCATGAGACAGGACATATGGAGATATTACTGGTGCCCACTCTAGCAAATAGATGATCAACGGGAAGATCGTGATTCATAAATGTTATATCATTAATAGAGATGATAGCAAGCAAAGCTGTTCACAATTGGATTTAAGTCATACAGTGCACATCCCTCCACCAATGCACATTTCCAACACCAATATCCCCAGTTTCCCTCCCATCAGCCTCTACCCCTAACATGCCTCTATGGCAGTCACTTTTCTTCTTTTTCTCTCTTCTTTTGTGCATTATGATATGCAATACAGACACTGCAGGGTTATCATGTATATACTTTACCTACCTTCAACACTTCAGAAATAGTTTTATTCAAGATTTGAGTTTGGCTCTATAGCTGGGTTGAAGCCTATTTAAATTTATCAATCTATAAAGGATCTATCATATATCTTGGAGAAGAGAATGTCTCTAATCTTCTTGACTTTGTATTCTTCAATGTTACTAATCCTGTTACTGTTGCTCACTGACATTTATAAGCTTTAGTTTGGCATTGCTGTTATTAACTATGTACCTTCTATGATTTCAATTTCTAATTTCCCGTTCTCATAAAAACTGCTTCTTATCTTTCCAGTTGAATCCCTTTAGTAATATTATAACTTCAATACTTTTATGCTCAGAGATCTCAAATTAATTTATGTATCACTTTTCCATGTACTTAATGCAGCATCTGATCTCATACCCTGTTTCCTTCAGTGAAAGTTCCATGTCTCATCATTACAATCATTCCTTTGCTATAAAGCCATAGTTCCCTTGTATCACACTTGTTTCATTAGACGCCTATCAAAATCACAACTGTAGTTACAGCCTACTAGTTGCCTAACTTGTGCTCATGCTTGAAAAGTTGTGTATGACTTGAGAAAAACTTGTCATTGTGCTGACTGATTTTGTTTTTGAATTTATGAAAAATGAAGCTCAAATAAATCCTACTTATGCCCAACAGTGACAGTATCTTTTCCTAGTACATTACATATCTTACTCCTGAGATAACTTTTAAGATCTTTTCTTTCCTCTTAAGTACCTATCACCTCTTCTCTCATTCTTGCTTTTGCAGGCAAAATGAAAGCAGTCAAAGAATAATTTACCTTCATTTGCTCGTCCTCTTCTTTCTTCCTGTTAATACGCTTGTGTTCTGCCTTAACCTCTTTATGTGAATAAACCAAGTTCATGAGGAAAGAAGCTTCTCTACTTGTCCACAACTCTTTTCCCTATTATTCTCAGAATTTGACTATCACAAATTTCCTTTCTAATTCATTTTTTCTTCTTTTTGGTTCTGGGAAAATACTCTGCTTAGGACTTACTTCTGGCTCTGCACTAAGGAATCTCTCCTGGTGCTGCATCTTGTGGGACCATATGGGATGCTGAGGCTCAAAGCACCCTACCAGCTGTAAAATTCTCTAGCCCCTTCTAATTGTTGTATCAGTTTTTCTCTCCTCATTAGTCCTTTATATACCATGTGAGGATTTCTTTAAATAATATGAGCTGTCTCTACTACAACATCCAATTTGTGATCATTTGGGCACACCCACATTCCACACTCCCACAAACTAAGGGTGGTACTTGCACATTTGTTTATGGTGATAACATGTATGATGAGCTCATGTGCCTTCTGGAGATCATACTCCTTTAGTTGTGGTGTTCATAGTTGTTCTTATTACAGCACTCTCCAGGGGATTCTGTGGTGCTTGTACAGATAACGCTTGCACTCTTAGTTGTATTTGATGGAGATTGCATGCTTTTAGTTCTTACATGCTTTTTACTCTTTTCCCCTCCCTGTGGTAATATTTTAATTTTATTTTTAAAAATTTATTTAAAGTAGAAGCAAACACACAATTATTGATACAATTCCAGAATTAAAATAGATTAGATGACAAAGCTGTACTATTAAAATCAATGGATCTAGAAAATCAATTTATGTGAACATTGTTATATCTAATCACAGGGCTATTAAGGCCTTGCCTAAAAATTTATTTATTCATTCATCCATTCACTCATTCATTCATTCATTCATTCATTTGCTTTTGGGGTCACACCTGGCAATGCTCAGAGGTTACTCTTGGCTCTGCACTCAGGAATTACTCCTGGCGGTGCTCAGGGGACCATATGGGGTGCCAGGGATTGAACCTGGGTTGCCGCATGCAAGGCAAACGCCCTACCTGATGGACTATTGCTCTGTCCCTGTCTAAAAATGTATTAAGGTGTTTGTTGCTATAGCACCTGTTGTATGGTCCAAGGACTTCAGGACCTATGATCTGGGCCAATAAGCCAGCATGGCCTTGGCTGTGGGAGGTGGGAGTGGCTGCCAGGGTTTTAAAAATAAAGGGTCAGGAGATAGGCTACCTATCCCAATTACTAAAAAAAAACACCAGAGTTCTCACCCTGGGCACCGGGTGAGAACTTACAGCATTCATGGTACCTGCACTCAGGGGGGGGCGGGAACTCTCAGCAGGTATTCAGCCTGCCCACCTCCCATGAGCACTCTGGAGCTTTCAGCTATAAGCACCAGTGACTTTATAAAGTTTAGATGCTGGAGGTGCATTTCCTGGGAGAGTGAATTGGGAGTCAGTAGAGTAGGCATGGTGTGTCTCTTGTCTGTTCTTGGCTGACTCCACATTCTGCAATTCTTATGTTAAAGTGAGAGGTTCCTAGATAGTAGAGGCATCAGGATCATGCTTGTAGTACATGGCACAGAGTATGGAACTAGTGGCCTCACGCTTAAAGACTGGTGATTTGCTATTGGGTTAGATCTTGGACTTTCCTTTCACTTACATCAAAACTCCTAAAATGATTTGACTCTGTTCATTGACTCCATCTTTTCTCTTTTGGAATCAAACTACAGCAACTATATTATACCCAGAAATTTTAGGAGAGTGTTTGTAGAGAATACTATTCGGGTCTGCCAAAGAGGAATCAAAAGAGCTATGCTTGGAATATCACGCCTCACTCAAGTGAAAGAAGGAATCCCGAGCTACGACCTCCATCGCTGTTCCAGAGTCAAGGACACTGTCTCATTTTACCAAGGCATTGAAAACCAGATGGACTGGACATGTAATGCAATTTGGAGATGACCACTGGACTAGAGCCATTACCGACTGGATCCAACGGGATATCAAAGATCACATGGTTGCCCACCTACAAGATGGTCAGACTTCTTCGTCAAGACCCTGAATAAACTGTTTGAGGCTCTTTGTATTCCTGAAGCAACCAGATGCCATTGGGCTACATTGGGCATGAGATAGGGTCAAGTGGAAATATTACTGGCGCCCACTGAGAAAATCGACAAAAAAAGGGATGTCAAGTGATCATGTGACCCATGATCTCTAAGTTGTCAAAACCAAGGGAGTTTCTCAGTCATTAATTATCTTCAAGATTTTGAAAGCTGATTGCTTGCTTTGATCACTTAATCACTTGAATCCCGTTATTCGTTGATTTTCTCGAGCAGGCGCCAGTAAAATTTCCATTCCAATGTAGCCCAATGGGATCTGGTTGATTCAGGAATATGAAGAACCTCAGACTGTTCCTTCACGGTCTTGACAAGGAAATCTGACCATCTTGTAGGTGGGCGGCCACGTGATCTGTTAACATCCCATGGGATCCAGTCAGTAACAGCTCTAGTCCAGCGGTTGTCTCCAAATCGCATTACATGTCCAGCCCATCTGAGTTTCGATGCCTTGGCAAACGAGACAGTGTCCCTGATTCTGGAATAGCGACAGAGGTCAGAACTCCAGATTCCTTCTCTCACTTGAGTGAGGCCTGATATTCCAAGCATAGCTCTTTCGATTCCTCTCTGGGAGAGCCGAATAGCATTCTCATCCTGCTTTCATGGGGCCCAGGTCTCTGAGGCATATGTTAATGCAGGGAGAATGGTGGAGTCAAAGAGATGTGCCCGGAGCCGGAGGTTCTTTGTCCTTTTAACTATTTCTTCGATGCCTTTGAAGGCATTCCATGCCGCTCTCTTCCTCCTGCACAGCTCAGGTTTTAGGTCATTCATCATGTTGATTTCTCAACCTAGGTACACATAACTGCTGCATTCAGAGATGTTTGTTCCATTGAGAGTGAATGGGGCCTCTGGAACTAGTTCATTTTTCATAAACATAGTTTTCTTTAGATTCAGCTGTAGACCTATCTTTCCACATTCTCGGTCGAAGTCAGCCAGCATTTTGTGCCACTTGGCTAATGTTTGGTGTTATTAGAATGATGTCATCAGTGAAGCGGAGGTGGTGTAGTTGCCGACCATCTACCTTCACTCCCATTCCTTCCCATTCTAATTGTCACATGATGTTCTCGAGGGTGGTGCTGAAGAGTTTTGGTGAAATGGTATCATCCTGTCAAACCCCTCTTTTGACATCAATGATCACTTCCTTGTAGAATGGTGAGATCCTGGTGGTGAATCCGTAATACAGCTCATGAAGGATCTTGATGTATTGGGTTTGAACACCCTGTTTGGCTAGGGCTTCGATGACTGCTTCAGTCTCCACAGAATCAAAGGCTGTTTTTAAATCAATGAACGTGAGACAGAGCGGCATCTTGTACTCCCTACTAACTTCAATGAGCTTGGTTACTTTGTGGATTTGGTCGATTGTGCTGAATCCTTTCCGGAAGCCAGCTTGCTTGCATGGTTGTCCTTCATCTAGTGTTCTGCCAATCCTGTTCAGGATATCTCATGTAAATAACTTGTAGATGACGGACAACAGGCTTCAACTATGGGGCGATAGTTGCCGATGTTGTGAATATCTACCTTCTTGAACAGTAGAACTGTCTTGCTGGTTTTCCATTGGGAGGGCACCTTGCATTCGGACAGGTAGCATGGAATATCCAAGCTAGGTATTGATGAGTACCGGGCAGATTCTCAGGGGGTCTGCTTTGTCTGGGCCTGGTGCTGTTCCCTTCTTAACCGACAAAATGGCATGTCGGATTTCAGAAGGGAGAACGTTGGGAATGACATATCCATCCTGTGAAATTTGGTGTGTGCGTGGTGGATGTTGCTATCAAAGAGATCTGAGTAGAAGTCATGGATAATCTTCTCCATTGCCTTTCTGGAAGATGTGATAGATCCATCAGGGTGTCGGAGGGCAGTCTTTGCTTGCTTTATCCTTATAAAAAGTTCTTGCCTTGCCTCCCACGATGTTTTATACTTTGTTTGCCTACTCTCTCAGTGACTGCTTCGGGGTGAACGGAGCTTGCCTTGCACATGACTTACCTTAGTTCAGTCCATGAACACTTCCATAAGTGGACCATGATACAGAACCAGTAGTAAGCTCTGACCACCACCAGGTATGGCCCTAAGCCCATTAACAGATATGGGAGGTGAGATAAAGATATGTTTTCCGAAGAACATATCTGACTGGTCAATGGCATATCAAAAATTGCTTGTTGTCACTAAGGGATGTACAATTCAAAACAATGAAATAGCTTATGCTAGTGGGAATTACAAATATAAAATGACTGGTGGATATGTAGTTAGAAATAAATTCTCATTCACTGTTCATGGAAATATCCTCTGATTTAGCTTCTGTAGAAGATAGTGAGCCAGCATCACCAGAAGAGAGACACTCCACACCCACAGCTGTGCCGGGCAAGAGACACTTCAGACCCAACCACTCCAGACCCATAGCTTTGCTGCTCGGCCCCACACAGAACAGCCAATGGAGTTGCAGAGGGTGGTAAATGGCTCAGCCAGACCCTGGAGGAGTCCAACATAGCTCCTAGGGTTCACTCACATGTGCAGATGGGGGTGGCGGGGAGGGAGCACGCTGGCTGGACTTGGAACAGGGATTTGGGATCCTTCTCCCATCCCTCCACCTCCATGTGGCGGGTGTGGCTGCAACCTTCCAACCACCACAGCTAGCATCACCAGAAGACATCTAGACCTACAGCTGTGCCAGCGTGGCTGTGCTGTGGCTGCACGACAGTCTTAGATAATACTGGAAGTTAGGACCAGGTCCTTCCCAGGATCTTTCACATTTATACACTGTATACAGTTCTAGGCAGGTTTTAGCCATGACCTGTCATCCCAGTGAGCCTGCAAGAAGCCAGAGGAACCCCCACACCATGAGGTCAGTCATTCTCAACATCCAGACTCCACAGCTCCTCAGAGTTCCAACCAAGGGAAAAGCTGATCTCTCCCTTTTGAGGTTCATCAGTAAATTCACAAGATGGGAGCCTACTACTGAGAGTGTACCATCTACAGTGAAGAACCTGGCAAGCTACCCGTGTTGCATTTGATATACCAAAAGCCAGTAACAATTATAGACCTCATTCCCATGACCTGAAGGAATGGTTTGAGGCTCTTTGTGTTCCTGGAGCAAGCAGATGCCCTTGTGCTACACTTGCTCTTGACAGGACATATGGAGATGTTATTGGTGCCCACTCGAGAAAATTAATTAACAATGGGAAGACCAGTGAAATAATACAAGAAAATAGTATGAAAATTTCTCAAAATATATAAGAATAGCTCCCGTATGACCTGGCAGGTCCACTTCTTGGCATCTTTCATTTTGAAATATATTTATGCACACATGTATTTATAGAAGTGTTTAGTAAAAGAGTTAGAATATGGAAACAATCCAAATACCCAACAACAAATAAATGGATACAGATGTTGTGGTGTATTTACACTGTGGAATGCAATGAAGCTATACAAAAGATGAACTATAAGTTTACTGCAACGTGGATGGAATTGGGTTGTACCAGTTTAAGCAAACAAAGTAAGTCAAAAAGGGAAGCACAGATACTATATAGTTTTACTCATCTGTTGTCGGGGAATGCTACCAGGGTCCCCGACAGGGTCAGGACAGAGGTTCTCTTCTACCTTCGAGGACGCCGGGAGAACAGATGAAAACTCACGAGTCCAGTGCAGTTCCAAAAATGGCTTTTAATAGTACAAAAGCTCTTCCACAGCACTCCAATATAATGAACAAACTTTAGCTCTGGTCCTAACTTAGACCATACAAAAGAGCCTAAGTCTCCCACCAAAGAGAGAGGATCTCACCCGAGCTGAGACCTACCCAGAAGGAGCAAAAGGCCAAAGAGCAAAAAGCCAAAAGCCAAAAGCAAAAGGCCAAGGAGCCAAAAGCCGAAAGCTAAAAGGCCCAAAAGGCAAAAGTTGAAGGGGCCTCAAGTCAGCCCCTTTATATACACCAAAGTAATCCGACCGGGAGGGCATGTCAACAAAGAACTCTAAACAGAGTGTAGTGCCACACCCTATTGCAGGTATAAACAAAGGTTATGCCAAGGACTAATCCCGAGATTATCTCTTATGTAAAACACTGGAGAGAGAGGGGGCTGACATAAAGTAATATATCTTAACTTCATGAGCTTCATGTAATCTAGATGGTACCCACAAGGTCCTTCTTATTATTATATGCACCAGGGTGATTCTGAGTATCTTGTTCTCGTGTACTGAAAGGGTCACACTTGCCTGCTTAGAGCAAACTAGTATGATCCTTCCTATAGTCTTCCTATAGTCTCAGCGTAGCCAGGGTGGTAGTCTCCTGGTAAATTCTAACTGTCCCACGCTGGGTACAGTGGGTATAAAGAGGAGCTGTGCCCAATCTAGAAAACATAGAAGTCTTAGTAGATGTATAAGTCAGAAGTTATTCAATCAAGGAGACTGCTGTAACTGCCATACCCTCTAGCAGTGTTTACATAGAAGAGAGGTCTCATTAGAATGAACCTTGACTTAAAAATAGATTAAGCTGAGAGTGGGCAAAACAACAAAACTCCCAGAATAGCTAAACCTGTCCTCCAACAATCTGTGATGAAAAGAATAAGAAGACAAAGAGAATGGAAGGTTCTAATCAAGAAATTGTGAATACTTAGCCCTGCATTACAGAAATGAGAATGCCAAGTGTGTGTGTTTGGGGTAGGGGGAGTAGGGGAAATGAGCAGATAAACAGGTAACAAAAGGATTTTAGCTGAGGGATTTGACATTTTGGTGGAAAGGCAAGTTAAATGCATACATGAAAACCATAAGAATCAACATTATTTTAAATGTGTATCCCAAACTATAGTAAACAAATTACTATAGTTAAAAAGAATTTGATAAGAAGGTGGGGTGTGGGTTGGGAGAGAAGCTTGGGACGTTGTTGGAGGGTACCTATGCTCATGGTTAACTTGGAGTTGGTACAGCTTATGCCTAAGACTTTATTATTAACAATTACATAAATTACTATGCCTGAAAAAGACGACAATGAGCAAAAAGGAAAGACAAGGAAGAGGGCAGGGGAGAAGAAAAGTGAGGAAGAGAGAGAGAGAGAGAGAGAGAGAGAGAGAGAGAGAGAGAGAGAGAGAGAGAGAGAGAGAGAGAGAGAGCCAGCAAGGCAGACTGTAGAGGCAGGTTGGGGGTAGGTGGGAGGGAAACTGCTGACGCTGGTGCTGGAAATCTGCACAGGTGGAGGGATGAGTGTTGAAACAATGTATGACTGAAACCCAATCATGAACAGCTTTGTTGTCATCTGTCTCACCATGATTTAATAAAAAAAGATCCAGGTAGCTAGTTATTGGTCTCTGATGATGGAACTCAGGGAAGGGAGATGAGAAGGGTCACACTTAACAAACAGGTATCCCCAGTAGATCCAGTAAAAGCCCAGGAATATAGTTAACAATCCCAAGTAATCTTAATACATTGTCCAACACTTTAAAAAGCACTACCACAAAAAAAGGAAACTGTGGATTGACTGATCAATGTTGCATTTCTCTACATCTGGTACTGGCTTTGTCTATTTGTTTTGGAGGCAGAAGCCTGGTTACAATAGTTGCGAAAGTGAGTCAAGAATTAGAAACATGGAAATAGCAAGAATCAACTACTTTTTAAAAATGTATAAAAGGGCCAGAGTTACTACAACCATTGGCGTGTTTGCCTTGCATGCGACTGACTGACCCATATGGTCCCTAAGCACCACAAGGTGTAATTTCTGAGCACAGAGCCATGAGTAACCTCCTGAGACTTGCCAGGTTGTATGACTGTGTTGGATGACAGGCCTAGCTAGCTTGGGAGCTTTGCTGTTTTATCCACTCACAGCTTAATCTATTACATGTTCTTAAGCTAGGGTTCATACTAATGAGATCTCTCTTCTATATAAACTCTGATGGAGGATGTGACAGTTACAGAAGTCACCTTGACTCTGAATGAGCAACTTCTGACTTATTATAAGTCATCTACTAAGACTTCTATATTATTTATATTGGGCACAAGCTCCTCTTTATACCCACATGTCCCAGCATGGGACAGTTAAAATTTACCAGGAGACTACCCCCCTGGCTATGTTGAGACCCTCATTTAAGATTATAGGAAGGATCATACTATTTTGCCCTCAAGCGGCGAGTGTGACCCTTTCAGTATACAGAGAACAAGATACTCAGAATCACCCTGATGCAAATAATAAATAAGAAAGACCTTGGATACTATCTAGATTACATGAAGCCCATGAAATTAAGATGTACTACCTTATACCAACCCCTGCAGTGTTATACATAAGAGACAATCTTGGAAGAAGGGATAAGTCCTTGGCATAATTATTTGTTTAGACCTGTAATAGGGTGTGACATCACCCTTCTATACCTTTCTACTATCTAGAAGCTGTTAAGTTGATCTGTGTTGACAGGAATCTCCCTGTCAACAGTCAGGATTACTTTGGTGTATATAGGGGACAGATTTGAGGTACACTCTCTCTTTGGTGGAACTTCTCTGTGGGGTTTGGGGGTCTCTCTGGTGGAATCCTCTTTGGTAGGAGACTTGGACTCTTGTGAATGGTTCTAAATTCTGACCAGAACTAGAGGTCTTCCATTATATTTTATTGCAGAGCTAGATCTTATTGTACTATTAAAAGCCTTTATGGAACTGCCCTGAACTCGTGAGTTTTCATCCATTCCCTGGCAGCCTTGGAGGTAGAAGAGAACTTCTGTCATATTGTTGGGGACCCCAGTGGCTCCCCTACATGACCCTAAATTAAACTAAACTAAACTAAAAATGCATGAAGAGAATGAGGGTGTGCAAATATATGAGGGTGAGACAAAAATAATTATAAATTATCATTAAATAAAAATTTTATATTAAATATATAAAATCATGTGCTTGGCCTGTTGTGTTGTCTCGTCAGACTTTAATTTAATCTTGAGAATTTTAATTAAGCATAAATTGCATTTTAAACTATATAATGTACATTAGAAAGTTCAACTTCAATGTCAAGTGCAACATTTGTAAGTTGTTGGGAACAAAAATAGGAGAAACTGATATGCCTATAATAGAAACAGCCATTTTGTTGTCAGCTATGGGTACATCAGCATATTTTTCAGAGAAGTAAAGTTATCAGTTAATCCAGAGTCAGAGAGCTTTTACTGAATTATTATGTTTCCATTTATGTCAATTCTTATTTTTCCTTTTGTTTTCATTCAAAATAGACTCAAAAGTTTATTGTTTTATTTAATGAATAAAAGTTGATTATAGTTACAGCCTTTTATCATCATTTTTTTAATCTATGAAAGAAATTTTCTTCCTTAAAAGCTCTTATCTTAAATTTTAATTTCTTTTTACCAATAGAGCAACTTAGGAAGAAAGAGTTTTTTGTTTTAATCTGTTTTCTCTTATGTATTTATTTAACAATTATTTCTTCTGCAGTGTAAGGGAATCACATTACTAGCGATCAATGTTAGGAACCCCCTAAATTTCTGGGTGTAGTATTGCTCAAGATAACAATTTCAATCGCCTTTAACTTCTTTTCTATATTATGAGCTCTTGAAAAGCTTCCAGATTCCTCAATTTCTTTCTTTTTTTTCCTCTCCCTCCCTCTTCCTTCTCTCCCCCCCCTTCCCCCTCCCTCCCTCCCCCCCTCCCTCCCTTCCTCCTCCCCCCCTCCCTCCCCCCCCCCCTTCCCCCCTCCCTCCCTTCCCCCCTTCCCCCCCCCCCCCCCTTCCTTCCTTCCTCCCTTCCCCCCCTCCCTTCCTTCCTCCCTCTCCTTCCTTTCTTCTTCTTTCTTTCCCTCTTTCTTTCTTTCTCTTTCTCTCTTTATTTTTTTTTTTGCTTTTTGGGTCACACCGGCAATACTCAGGGGTTTTTCCTGGCTCTGCACTCAGGAATTACTCCTGGTGGTGCTCAGGGGATCATATGGGATGCCGGGGATCGAACCCGGGCTGGCATGGGCCAGCCGCATGCAAGGCAAATGCCCTACCCGCTGGGCTATCACTTGGCCCCTCAATTTCTTTTTTTTAACTTATATTTTATATTTTATGATGGAAATTTTCACAATCACTTTGATTCTGTCTGTTTATTTAATGTCCACTACCAAATTCCTCATTTATGGGCTATCTATTTTGATTTATTTCTTAGTTTCCTAATGTGTATCTTTAATGGCTTTTTCCTTTACATCCATTACGTAAAGGCACATATGGATGTATTTTTCTTAAGCCATCAAATTATTATGCTGTGCACATAATGTTATACAGTGCTTCAAATTTATTTTTTATTAAATTTCCCCCCCCCCACAAATGTTGTAATTTTCACACATTTCTATCTAAAAGATATTTTTCCTATGCCTATTTTATAGAATGACACTTGA
Source organism: Cryptotis parvus (assembly GCA_021461705.1). Lineage (NCBI taxonomy): Eukaryota > Metazoa > Chordata > Mammalia > Eulipotyphla > Soricidae > Cryptotis > Cryptotis parvus. Next base: position 63,127 of record JAJIBD010004882.1, read on the forward strand.
CCAGATGATTTTATGAATTAGAATGCTAGTCTTTAATATTTGCAAGTGTTGGTAGCATTTAATCAAATCAACGAGAGAACAAACTATGTGATCAAATTTATTCTCTTTGTTAATGAAACATTTTTTCTTCCTGGTTATTTGTAGAATTTTGTGCCTCCAAAATGGAATAATTTGACTAGTTTCAATTGAGTAGTTTCTATTAATTTTACCTGATACTGGGTGAGTACATTTTTTAGTTAAAGACAAGGTCATAGAGTATTTAATACACTTTCAAATATAATTTCCATTCCATTTGTTCTGCTTTTTTTCCTTGAATATTTTCAAATATTAATCCTAACATTTTTCTGGTTTCTAATAGTGATTTTTATTATTTTCTCTTTATACCATATTTTGTGATTTTTAAATCTTGCGTATAAAACAATGAGTTGATTTCTGACATTTTTGGTCCACCGTTTTTATAAAGAGCTAGTATGTGTATAATGCATATACTAGCTCTTTATATATAATATAAAATTATGTATAATTTTATATGTTTAACTATATTGATATTCAACTATACTGATATAATTTATTTAACTATATTGATATCACTTGATCCCTTGATCACTTGAATCCCGTTATTCATCGATTTGCTCCAGCGGGCACCAGTAACATTTCCATTGGACCCTATCACGTGTCAATGTAGCCCAATGGCATCTGGTTGATTCAGGAATATGAAGAGCCTCAAACCGTTCCTTCAGGGACTTTACAAGGAAGTCTGACCATCTTGTAGGTGGGTGGCCACGTGATCTTTTGACATCCTGTGGGATCCAGTCAGTAACGGCTCTAGTCCAGCGGTTGTCTCCAAATCGCATATTGATATATTTAACTATATTGCTATAATTATATATTGTTATACTAATATTTAATATAACTTTATATATAATATAAAATTTTGTATAATATAAAATTATGATGCTATTAAACTTTTTTGAGATTAAGACTATTTTAGTTTAATTCCTTCAAATTCTTTTCAATTAGTATATAATTTATTCATTATGTTTATTTAATTTCCTTGTGAAATAAAAAACTTTGATTTAAAGTTTCTTCTTGATGTCCTACTTTTATAGCTTCAAAAGCATACTTTTGCACCTGTACTTTGCATGTTATAGTTTCATTTTTACATTGAAGGTTTTCTTCATGAATTTTTTATAGGACTGACTGGAGCAGTTCTAATTAGATATGCCATTCATTCCAGACTAGTAAAGGTAGATTCTATTTGGTTCTTCTCCTTATTTACTCAAGTCTTGTAATTATGCCCATCAAAACTTAAACAAAAACCTATATTTCATAATGAATATTATTAGGGTTATTATATAGCCTGAAGAAATATGAAAATATCCGCATATATGGTGATGGTTTCTGAGAAATTTATCTTCTGTGGAACTATTAAAGTAAGGGAACATTTTCCTTAGTTTGTTTTCTCTTTGGCTTGCCCTGAGTTCCAAACTGTTCAACTGTATATAATTTTAATCCCTTTTCTTGAATTTCAGCTTGCCTGGTTGAGTAGAGACAACTCTCCTCTCTGGGAATGTGGGCCCCTTTAGGCCTTTGTATAAGTTCTGCATGGCAATAGAGCGGTGTGAGGTAGGGAATAGTGACTCAACTCTTGTCTTTCTCATGACTGCACAATATCTCTAGCTTGTAGTGCTTCAGATTAAAGTAATGACACAAATTTTCTTTATTTAACACTGCTCAGATTTTTGTTATATGCTTACCACTCTTATTTGTCCTCTATTGTCTCTATTGTATATTTAGTGGGGTTTTGGACCACACATTTCAGTGCTCAGAAGTTGCTCCTAGCTCTCTGCTCAGGGGATTACTGATGCCAGGGAATGCTTGGGGTCTCCTACAATAAGGAGGGGAGCAGATTCCCTTTACTTCCAAGCCAGCAGCGATCAACAGAATTCATGAGTTCAGCTCCTTTTATCCCACCCTGGAGCCACCAAAGCCTTCAAGCCATCCCTTCCTGGGCTGGGTTATCTAGGGACAAAGACCAGGTTTCTCATGCAGATCCAAGGTGCACTCACCTCACTCAGGCCTTACAAATGCTGATTTGCCAGAGCTGAATTTTAGCTGAATCCCCCTTTCAGTTTCCCTGCACAAGACACTTGTAGAGATGGGGAGAGGATACCTGAGAGGAAATGTAACTCAGGATTTAATACATGGGAAAAAGCATAACATCTTAACCATGAACATTATACTCATAGCTCTCACAATGTCCATACCTATAATATTCTCCAAATTCTTACAAGGTCCGTATCTATGTAGTTGCATACTCTGCCTTAGAATTACTAATAGTTATGCTTGCTTGCCTGGAGGCAAACATAGTATTTCTCCCTCCTAGATATTAGCAGTGCTATACACTTTGAGGAAGATCCAAACTCAGCCAGAGCCATCCTGGAATATGTCCAGTCCCATGGAGAGGACACATGGATTTATGAGAGGAAATACTTTGAATAGCTAACATAGAATTCATGGTAAGAATATTCTGCCATTCAATGATTTAGAACATTTCACTAAGAATACTCTAACCAGTTTGATTATCATTTGTATTTGCAGAAAAATGTAAGATCTTAGTAACAGGCAATAGCTTAGGCAATTCTTAGTCTTAAAGCCAGTTTTCCAAAAAGCTTTTAAAGTTTATTATATGGGTGCCAATGGGGCAGTCTCAGGGGTAAGAGGGAACCTGGGGATGCTTCTGGAGGGAAGCAGATATTGATGATGGGATTGTGTTAGAACATTGTGTGCCTGAAACAACTCTATTATGAGCAACTTTGTAAACCATGTTCTCTTAATAAAAGGATAAAGAAACTTTCTTTCTCTAATAGAGAAAACAAACAAACAAAAAAGTTGTAAAATCAAACTGTCTTTTCCAATCCTGCCCCCAATCTCCCATTGTGATTTGTAGAGGGCTTTGAGTCAAAAATTCAAATGTCTCTTAAGAGATGTAAATGTTCTGGGCTTGCAGAGACCCAGAGCTCATCAGGGCATGTCCTCCAACAGTTCCCAATATTCAAGTGATTGCAATCAAACCTAAGTTTTCTGTTCACAGTAACATATCACTTTATTGAGTCACTCTTTGGCCTTCTATATTAAATATTGCATGTACTCCTACATCATTTAGTTCCATTACTTGTTTTTAGTATTATTTTTGCAACTTGTCACCATCATAATTGAATTCTTACTTCGTGAATTGAATTACACCTGTTGATTCCTATGTTATTTTTCAAAAGACAACCTCAGGTTTAATTTTGTTACTATGTGATATGATTTATTTAACTATTCATCCTTCACTCATTCCATAATTAGTCTAAATTATAGTTTTGAATCTCTACATACCTAACTTCTCCAGATTTCTTAAAGACATCACCTCAAGCTGATGACTTTTGAATCTTGATGTACTTTAGAGTATATCAGGACCCCAAACCATTGAATAGCATTTAAGAAGGCAAATCATATCCTTCTAACAAAACCATGAAGCACAATGTTTAAAATTTGAGACTTTGTTAATAAATCTGAATTCCATTACTCTTCTGTTTCGGGTACATTCATTGTCTAATGCCTCCCTTCCCTTTCTCCTCTGAGAGAGGAGAATTGCTGAATAATTCTTATTTTAAATATACTTGAATCTCAGTAATGCAAAACTGCTACATAGTCAAACTCTGTTTTCTGTTTCTTATGCTTTAACTTGGTTTCATTGTACATTTGTAGATAATATATTACTAGATTAGTTATAAGAATAGAATATATCTTGGATTTAACCTTATGCCAGATGTCTTCCATTCATCACCGATTTGCTCAAGTGGGCACCAGTAACATCTCCATATGACCTGTCTCATGCAAGTAGAGCCCAAGGGCACCTGCTTGCTCCAGGAACATAAAGAGCCTCAAACCATTCCATCAGGTCATGGGAATGAGGTCTATAATTGTTACTGGTATCTGGCATATCAAATACAACACGGGTAGCTTGCCAGGCTCTGCCGTGCAGGTAGCATACTCTTGTAGTCATCTCAAAATCCAGCATTTATTGATGAACCACACGGCCGCTTGCGGCAGCGCGAGCCGGGCTGTGATAGGCTGGTCTGCTGGGTGGAGTTCTGATGAGGTGGAAGTCTGGATGTGGAAAATGGAGGTCCTCATGGAGTGGGGGGCCGTCTGGCTTGTTGTGAGGCTCTGCTGGGGTGGCGGGTCAGGGATAGAACCTGCCATCCCTCCTGGGCACCTCAGAGAGGCTGGGCACAGTGAGAGCCAGTAGCAGCTCTGCCCCATGTCTGTCTCATATAAACAATCTTTATATGGTCTACAAAATCTTAAGTCCACTTGCATCTCTACCACCATTGACCTCTCTGTTCTTCTCTTTACCAAGTCACACACACCATGCCCTATGACCATGCCCTATGCCAGATGAGTGATGGGCAAATATTTCTCACACTCTGTAGGGTGGTCTTTTGTTTTGGACATTGTTTATTTGTTGTGTTGAAGTGTCTTAATTTAACTGGATATAGTCCTATTTGTTTATCTTTGTTTTCATTTGCTTGGCCAGTAGCATTGAATCACTCAGGATTGCTCTACACACAGTGTCGTAGAGTGTTCTTCCTATGCTTTCCTCAATATAAATTATGAATTCAGTTCTGATACATTTTGAATGAGTATTGTGTGTCTGTGAGGGCCGTCTGAGTTTTCCTGAAACCATATTTTGAATAGGCTTTCATTGTTCTATTTCATACTCTGCTCTTTTGGCAAAGATAAGCTGTCCATATACCCAAGGGTCTGTGACCAGACTCTCAGTTCCATTGTTTTATGACTCTGTCATTATTCTAATAGCACACTGTCTCGATTACTGTAGCTTTATAATACAACTTAAAGTTAAAGAAAGAGACTCCTCCCATCTTCTATTTCCCCCTAGAATTGCTTTGCTATTTGGAAGTTTTATTACTACACAGAATTTAAATAGCATTTGATCTAAGTTTTCTGAATCTCATGTATATTTTCATAGGGGTCGGCATTGAATCTGTATAGTTCTTTGGAAAGGATTGCCATTTTAACAATATGTGTCCTTCTAATTTATGAATATGGGATGTGTTTCTACATCTTTCTGTCTTTTATTTAGTAGTTATTCATAGGATTTTTTTGTATAAGTAGTTCACCTCTTTTGTTAATCTGATTTCCAGGTACTTAATTTTTTTTTGGAGGCATAACTGTGCATTTGGAATTATTTTAATATCCAAGATATATAATGCACTTGTAAAACTTAACAAGGAAAAGGCAATCAACATCATCAAAAAGTACTATGTATCATTTATCATTAGAGAAGTGCAAATAAAACAACAATGCAATATCATTTAATACCAGGTGAGACTGGTATACATCACAAAAAATCACCAATGTTGGTATGGATGTGGGGAAAAGGAACCCTTATTTACTGATTGATGGGAATGTTGACCAGTTAAAACTTCTTTTTTGGAACACAATATCCACTTTTCAAAAATGAATAATTGAGCTTCCAAATGATTTAGCAATTCTGCTTTTGCATCTACTGCGAGGGCCACAAAACTCTATTCCGACAAGACATTTGTACTCCTATGTTCATTCCAACACTATTTACAATATAGAAATAACCAAAGTTATATATATAATGTAGTACTACTTGGCTATAAGAATAGATGAAGTGATAAAATTTGCTGCTGTTACTAAATGTGTGAAATGGTAATGCAGATTAAAACTCACCATTGAATATACACAAAGAGACTTAAGTGATAAACTCTAAATATCTGCAGGGCTAGTCACAATGTGTAAAACAAGAGGGAGAGAGATGCAGAGACAGAGAGAGAAAGAGAGGAAACAGGGCTACCTGCTGTTGAGGCAGCTTGGGGGTGGGTGGGAGGGGTGGGGTACATTGGTGGTGGAAATAGGGCACTGGAGGAGGGATGGGTGCTGGAATACTGCATTACCAAGAACCAATTGTGAACACCTTTGTAATTGTATGTCTCACGGTGGTATAATAAAACATTTTAAAAAAAGAAAAAATAATAAACTTTGCTGCTGTATGGATGAATCTGGAGAGCATCAGGCTGAGTAAAATTAGTGAGAAGGTAAAGGACAAATACAGGATGATCTCTAATATGTGACTTATAAAGAAACATACTAAGGAATAAAAATGGATAAAGGCAATAGAATGTAATCTCTGCACCCTAAGCAATGGAACTGGTTTGCAGAGGAAAAGTTACCAAGGTGTGGGGGGCAGGAGATGGGAAACGCTGGAGGGTAATTGTAGAATGAAGGAAAACAGTGGAGAAAAACAGATATTCTCGTGTAGTGCTGGAATATTGTATGTAATCCTACCATTAATAACGTAAACCATGATGCTAAAATAAAAAAATTAGAAAGAATAGACTTTCAGAATAATATAAAATAATTTATATATGATGTAGAAATATTTATTCCTTTTTTGATTCTCATTTTTGTATTACTACTTTTTAAAAAACATTTCCAGTTTAAGTAGCTTGTTTATAGTGGTGTTAACTTTTATGCATTAGATGTACAGCTTCCTTACCTCACCACCACTGAAGTACCCAAGACCCTCCACTAGAGTCTTATGTTATTTCCAGTCCACCTATTCATTTACTCCCGCCCTTTCCCTGCCAAAGGCTTGTCATAGTTTACTATCCTTTATATATAAATACTTTTGAGTTCTTCACCCTTTGTAGCATTTATTTTCTATTCTTTCCCATGTGTTTGGAAGGGGGTGGAAAATATCTATGTACCCCATTTCCACCACCAATGTACCCCACCCCCTCCCACCCACCCCTAGGCTGCCTCAATATCACTGGTGGAGGGATGGGTGCTGGAATTCTGTATTACCAAGAACCAATTATGAACACCTTTGTAACTGTATGTCTCACGGTGGTATAATAAAAATTAAAAAAAAATAAATAAACTTGTACCATCTCGCAAGTACATAGCATATCACAAAAAAAAATCTATGTAATACTAAAACTTATTTTTTAAAGAGCCATCCCATGGAAAATACAAATAATATATGACATTTTGGAGTTTCTGTTGAGGTTTCCTTCCTTCCTCTTCCTTCCCTCCCTTCCTCCCCTCCCTCCCTCCCTCCCCTCCCTCTCTTTCTTTCTTTCTTTTCTTTCTCTTTCTTTCTTTCTTTCTTTCTTTCTTTCTTTCTTTCTTTCTTTCTTTCTTTCTTTCTTTCTTTCTTTCTTTCTTTTCTTTCTTTCTTTCTTTCTTTCTTTCTTTCTTTCTTTCTTTCTTTCTTTCTTTCTTTCTTTCTTTCTTTCTCTTTCTCTCTCTCTCTCTCTCTCTCTCTCTCTCCCCCCCCCCCCCCCCCCCCCTCCCTCCCCCCCTCCCTCCCCCCTCCCTCTCTCTCTCCTCTCTCTCTCTCTCTCTCTCTCTCTCTTTCTTTCTTTCTTTCTTTCTTTCTTTCTTTCTTTCTTTCTTTCTTTCTTTCTTTCTTTCTTTCTTTCTTTCTTTCTTTCTTTCTTTCTTTCTTTCTTTCTTTCTTTGCAGGTCTGAAGTGATAGTAAAATCTCCAGCATACCATATGGTCCCCAAGCACTGCCAGGAGTAATTTTTGAATGCAGATCCAGAAGTAACCCCTAAGTATTGCAGGGTGTGACCCAGTAAGTAAAAAACAAACAAAAAACAAACAAAAAAACCCTGAGCAACATATTTTAGGTCAGTTTGGATTGGAGGGAGGGGGAGGACAGATGTCAGTTATTTATTCTCTAAAAACTGCACTAAGTTTAACTTTTTTAGTGTATAGTGAAGGCAATTATAGTTATACATTTCAAATTTAGTTTAAGAAGAAAAATCCATCTAAAGTTATGCAATTCCTTATAAATGATTTACCAATAGTGCCTGTCTGGTAAAAATAGTGCTTCTCTATTGAATGTAATCTCTGCACCCTAGTATTGTTAAGACAGTTAAATTATAAGACTCAATGAATCAAAGAATTTAACTCAGTGAGTCAGAAAGGGAATCTTGCTTGTAAGAAATGCATTTATGAATGTGTTATTTCAAAAATTTTCAATGTAGTGAATTATCATTTCAATTATTTCTTTGTTGGTTTAAGCTAAATTACTCTTAGTGAAATTAAAAGCTTTTTTTCTGCACCATTTTAATACATAAAATTGGAAATCTTATTTGACTCTAAATGATTCTGACTTCCCAATCAGTGAATATATTTAGAGATTACACTTGAGAAGACTGGTACTCAAATTAATTTCTGTAGGACCTCTTTTTGGCACCTTCCTCAATTTCTTCTCTAATTTTAGAATCTTGCTTCTTTTTAAAAGGTATTATTCTTTTAATATATTGTTCCAATTAACTTGACAGTATTCAATTTGAAATATTCGCAGATATAGTTTTATGATATTAATATTTAAACTTCTTAATACCATGAAAAATTATTGTGAATACATGAATGATCAATTTAAATGTGGATTTCATGTAAGTTTCATAAAACAAGTATGAGAACAATTCTATATTTTTTGTTTGGTTTGGAATGCTCACTACTGCTCCCAGGTCTGTTCTACAGGGTCATCCTGGTGATACTTAAGGGATCATGTGGTATCGGAGGTGGAAGCAGGTCGTGGCATATGCATAGCAGCCCATTGAGTTACCTTTCTGGTACAAAGGATCATTTCTAAATTAGCTCTATGGAATCAAATATAGGAGTTGTAATTCATAAAGTTTAAAGTAATTCATGTATAAAACAATACAGACCTAAAGCCAAAAAAAATAATGAAAGAGATTGGGAGTGCTGGAGAAAGTACAGTGGATAAGTTGCTTGCCTTATAAATGAGCAATCTCAATTTGATCCCTAACGCTGCATTTGGTCCCCTGAGCTCACCAGAAACAAGGAGTATGAATTCCGTGCTCATACTGGAAGACCTATTGAGCTCACCTGAGCTCATACTGGAGCACGGAGCCAAAGGCAAGCTCTGCACAAATGCTGCCAACCCCACCTTACTCCACAAGAAGGAAAACTCAATAGAACAGATACCTTTTGCAGGATTAAAAAAAATATTTAGACTCTATCATTAATCCCTTTTTATTAAACATGTTTATTTTTGTTTTCGAGTCACACCTAGCAGAGCTCAGAGCTTACTCCTGGCTCTGCATTCATTTTTTTTTTTTTAAAAAATTTATTACACCACTTTTAGACATACAATTGCAAGATGCTCATGCTCGAGTTTTGGTTCTACAGTGTTCTAACACCCATCCCTCCACCCGAACCCATCTCCCATCATCGATGTCCCCACCTCCCCCTCCCACACCCCAACTACCTGGAGGGTTCTGTATATCTTTTCTCTCCTCTGTATCTCTCCCTCCCACCTACCTTTGCTTCACATCGTAGAATGCAGTACATTAAAGGACATAACTGTTTCTACTAGTTTGATGGACCATGTGGCCACTTGCGGCCACGCAACTTAGGAGTCTCATAGTCAGCGTCCAGACAGCGAAAATGGTGGCTAATGTAGTGGAGGAGTCTCATCCGGCTGCTTCTGGGACCCCCCAGAGGTGATGGGCCAACACCAAAAGCCCATCTGTCCTCCATGGTCAGCTGAGCTAGGGGAGAGCCGAGTTCCAGTTCCCCCAGCTGCGTTTGAGGCTCTGCATGCTATGGCTGCAGAAATGGAGAAGGGAAGGGGCGACCCCAGCTCCATCTGATGAATTCCCAGTGATTCCCACTTCTGGGGGCTGCCTACCTGGGCTCAAACTCATTTTGCTCTGTTAATCTGGTTTTGAGGTCAGCGTCCCTCCTGGGCGGGCTCTGATGGGCTGCGCATCCGGACAGCTAATGTGGTGGGTGAGTCTCATCCGGCTGCTTCCGGGACACTCTAGAGGTGATGGGCCCACTCCCCAAAACCCATCTGTCCTCCTGGGGGCCTCATGGTCAGCTGAGCTAGGGAAGAGCTAAGTGACAGTTCTCCCAGCTGCGTTTTGAGGCTCTGCATGCTATGGCTGGTCACCCCTGGGCCGGCTCTGCACTCATTGTTTACTCCTGGTGGTGGTCTGGGTACTATATAGGGTGTCAGGAACCGAACATGAGTTGGCTGTGTGTAAGGCAATACCCTACCCACTGTACTATCTCTCTAGCCCCTCAAAGAATGTTTTAAAGATTTATTTTAATGTAGATAAAAGCCTTAACTATTGATGTAATTCTAGAGTTAAAATTGGTTAAATAACAAAGATCCGATATTAAAATTGTTAAGTATACAAAAACTAATTTTTATCTGAAAATTGTTATCTCTCATTGCAAGGTTAAGTTCCTGTTTAATAATTTATTAAGCTCTATGTTGCTAGTTGAGTCTTCAGTGTTTTTTTTTTTGTGTGTGTGTGTGTTGAGTATAGTTGGCTTCTATGCTAGTTTCCCATCTAACTTCATGCTTCCTACTGGAATGTATTATTAAGGAATTCGAGGTATCATGTGACTGTGTATGTGGCCACATGTTTCAGAGACTTCAGGATCTATGATCTGGGCCAATAAGTTGACAGCGATGGCTATGAGAGATAGGCATGGCTGCTGAGGCATCTGGAAGTATAGGGGTGAGAAAGCAGCAGGTCACCCATACCACTGAGAAGACACCAGAGTTCTCAGCCTGGGAAACAGGTTGCCTGAAATTATTCTCAGTTTGGCATCTCTGCAGAGAATATTAATGGAGCAGTGGAATTGAGCATTAGTGTTGCTGTAACAGTGTGGTTGATGGGCATTAGCAAGGCAGGTAATCAGCCCACCTGCCTTCCCAGTGTGTACCAGAGATTTAAATTGGAGGTGGGGGCTGGGTATCATAAATTTTAGCTGCTTGACTTGCATCTCCTCGATTTAGTTATGAGCAGATAGAACAGGGATGATGGGTGAGTTATGGAGGAGGCTATGGGAGGTGAGCTACTCTTAAGTAGTTTAAAACATAATTTTTTTAATTTAAATTTTTTTTCTAGTGAAGATAGTCAAATAAATAAACACCTCTTATTTATATGGATGTTACAAAATTGATACTGAATAGTAATCGAGATTTTTACTTATTTTGGAATATGCATTTAAGTTTTTTTTCTGAAAGCATCTATATAAATATCTATCAGTATATATGAGGTAAAACTCTATAGTTAATATTAGGTCTTCATACTACCAAGCATTTTAGAAAAATATTATGCAGAGATTCAAAATTTTAAACATTGAAATTTAAAATAATGAAATAACTACCTATGCTTTTAGAAATTTTAGACGATATTTTTCCAAACTAGTTTAATGGTGAAAATTAGAAGCAAATGTACACTTCTGTTCTTTGTAATTATATTATATTGTAAAAGAGTAAGCCTAAGGGTTTTGTTTATAATACTTTTGAAAATATTGTAGTTAATAATGCAGTTACTGTGTATAAAATACTCTGCAGTTACTTGTTTGTTTTGTACATCAGTTGAAAATTTTTTTATAATGAAAAGTTTTTCTGAGTCTTGAATAATTTTATTCTTGCATAGTATCTATGGCAAGCCTGGAAAGCTGCCCTGTTTTATTTGATATGCCAAATACCAGTAACAATTATATTAGTTCATTCCCATGACCTAATATAATGGTTTGAGGCTCTTTATGTTCCTGGAGTGAGCAGATGCCCTTGGGCTCTATTAGCATAAGACAGGGCATATGGAGATATTACTGGTGCCCGCTCTAGCAAATAGATGATCAACGGGAGGATAGTGATAGTGATAGTATCTTCTACCATTCTTGGGTACCAATTACTTTCATGGAAGAATCTCCATTTAATTCAAGCAAAGGTCATTGATTCCCAGACAGTACTGTGTGGATATGTGCTTTGGGTCTAGCCAATTAAAGACAATGTTTTTTTTCCTATCTTTCTTGAGTAATAGTAATTTACTGAGACAAACCTAAACATAGAGCTCTCTCTAGGATTATTATTATTATTATTATTATTATTATTATTATTATTCATCATCATCATCATCATCATCATTTGAATTATAGAAGAAGAGACTCCTTGCTTAAGATAAAAGTAAAAATATTTATGGAGTTTCTGGATATCATCTTTGGCATACATGGAAACAAGAAATTAGATGGATTATCCTAATAACATTGTTAAAATCTGATATCATTAATTAAATTTAACCAATAATATATAGTTACATTGCAAAAAATATGCTCTACTCCAACATCTGGCTTGTTGAAATTTTTTTTACTTTTTCTCCTCAAATTTATAGTTTGTTTAATTCACTTGTACCAATACATTCTGAAAATTGCAAAACATGATCATTTCAGAACCTTGATTATTGTGGGACATTTGACTTTGGTTTAAATTTCTGCTCTGCACTTATAGATGCGTGAACTTGACCAAGAATTTGAGCCAAGAATTTTACTTCTTTTTTTGTCCATGTCATCACATGTAAAATATGAAATCTCCTAGGAACCACTTCAGAGACTTCTTGTGATTCTTGATTTAGTTAAAATATAAAAGCACATAAAATAACTACTGATACATAGTGTGAACTATACAGTATTTATAAATATGTAAATTTGCATAATAAAAGAATGAATCATCAGCATGTTCTTTATGATATAGTAGAATTAATGATATTTAATTATTCGTTATTCTGTTATGCTATAGAAAGAACAGAGAATATGCAGAATGCTGCAATTCTCATTCTATGGAAGTAAAGTGATTTTCCATAATTTAAATTTAAATTTTATTTTATTTTTGAATTTTTATTTATTTAGGTTTTGGGCTACACATGGTGATACTCAGGGGGTTACTCCTGGCTCTGCACTTAAGAATTACTCCTAGCTGTGCTCAGGATACCACATATGAAGCTGGGGATCAAAGCTTAGTAGGCGGAGTGCAAGGCAAGCCCTCTACCTTCTGTAGTATCTCTCTGGCCCTTTAGTCCTTTTTGTGGGGATTTTGGGGCTTAGAGGGAGTCCTCAACAGATAGTGGGGTTCTGCAGGGTCCCTGGTTGCATTCGGGGCTGAGGACCATACCCCTCCCCCCATGCCCCAAACTGATGGATGAGGAACAAGATCACAAGTCTAAATTCGTTCTCTCCTTTTTAATCTCTCCTCATGCACTTAAGTCAAGTCTGCTAGTTATATACTTTACAAGTAAAGTTTGGTGCATGAGAGTTAGAAGAGGGGGTTATAAGACTTTGATCTTGAAACAATGAAAAGGTGTTAAATGGCTCTCCTTTTACTCAAACCCACCAGGGGACCTCCTGCCAGAGATGGGATCCTGCCCTGGGGCAAGGGCCCTGCCTAGGACAAAGGCAGAATCCCAGTGTGTTATTTTCTCCTTTCCTTTGCTGGTAAATAATCATCTTAATAATATTTCCAGTCATTTTGTATAAACACAGTAAGAGATACAGATTTTTATAAACGGTGACTTTTCCTGGGCACATCTTGCTATATATTCCAGACTACAGTCTTCAGGCCAGGTTAATCAGTTTAATTTTATCCTAATCCAAACTGGTCCAAAATTAGTTGCTTATCTTTGGTTAAGGATAGAGTTTGTTCCATGACCTTGCTATCAGCTTATTATCCTGCTTATGGTATTTGGTCCATACCATGTCCAGGCCAGGGTACTTACTCACAGTTTGACTTGTGACCATCCAGTTCTGCGATGGGACCCTCCTTCGGGGTGTAAGGAACTAGACTCAATCTAAGGGCAACTGAGGTTTTAAATTTGGATGCCCAGGAGTAAATATTTCAGAGTTAATTAACTCCTAGATTGCAAATGTATAGCCTTAGCTGTCTTCCTATGTCTATACAAAATGATGTTGCTCCAACACAAGAGCATGCAAAGGGCACACAGGAAAGAGAAAAGCAGTATTTTAGCAAGCCACTGCACCTGATTAGTAAATTGATAGTTATAGAGGAGAAAGAAGGCTGTAAACAAAAGATAATCCAACAGGGAGGTTTACACATGGCAATGTTCAGGGTTTACTCCTGGTTCTGTGTTTAGGAGTATCGCCTGGAGCTGCTCTGGGGACCATACTGGATGCTGGGGATAGAACCCACATAGGCAATGTGCAAAGCAAGAACTGCCCTACTATACTATTGTTCTGGCCCCATCATTGTTTAAACTTTTAGGCACAGCACAGTTCTTAGTAATCTTTAGAATCGTCAAGAATATTTTTTAAAGTAAGCTTTCATACTAATTTATTTAGTGGGTGATTTGGGTATAATAGTTTGGATACCAGCTATCAGAACATTTAATTCTCGTCAACATTAGAATTCTCAACCTTTTAATTAGAACGAGTTTCTTGTATCTTCCCAGAGATTCTTAAAGTCAAGTCCCTGAACACATTTTGTATACTTAGAGATGTTTCCTTGGTTTTTCTAAGTGTCTCTGACTCATGTGTTATTAGTCTATCATAATTCATTTGATCCGCTAGTCTGAAGAATTCTCAAAAAATTTTGAAAATTGTGGCAAAAGCCTTTTAAATGTTAAATTTCCTTTTGATTTGTACTCTGAATTCCTTTTTAAGTATTCTTTTTCATATTTAGTTTTTGCTTTTGGGGTCATACTGGTTGGTTCTCAGAGACTACTTCTAACTATGGCTGGGGATCATTCTCAGTGAGAGTGATACTCAGGAGATTATGAGGTACTGGGGATCAAACAGGGAATTTGCATGCAAGGCAAACAATTTAATGCCTAATTATCTCTCTGGCCTAACTTTTAAAACAATCAATAAAAATGTGATTGATTAAAGTTTTTAAAATTGACTCAGCTTATTTTCTTCAGTCTGTTCTTTTTCTGTATGATTCCTATTCAAGTATTCAAGAATTATTTAGTAAAATTTGTGAACTTACACACCACACATTAAAAAATTAATCATTTCATGACACCGGAAAGAAGCAAAGTAGCTTTGCAGATATTAATCATTGCAATTCATGTCATGAATAATACACTTATGTTCTTTGCTGTAGTTTATCTGGCTATATATACATGCATCATGTTTACTTTTTTTGCATATTGTAGCTCCTATGATATACTATGTATTGGCAGTTATGATTATTCTTTTAGATCCTAATATGACATCACATTGTAGTAAAATCAAAGAGTGATATGCATGTTCAAGGATATTGGGATATACTTATTAAAAGAAAAATATCTGGCCCTGGTTCTAAGATATTCTGGGCTAATGTTTAATTAGAGTAGACATTTTGGGGTCAGAGAGATAGTACAGTGGATAGGGTACTTGCCTTGCATGCAGCAGACATATGCTCAATCCTTGGTATCCCATTTGATCCCCCAAGCCCTCCCAGGAGAGATCCTTGAATGCAGAACTAGGAATAAACTCTGGACACTGGTGTGTGTGCTCCATACCAAAAATAATGGAGATTTTTCTGGATCTAGGGAGGTATCTCAAAAGGACTGAAGTACATGTTTGTACAATTGAATTTGTGCTTGGGTTTGATTCCTAGCACTCCTCTGCCTGCAGTCCCAGCTGAGCTAGGTATATCTCTGACCCTGAGTATCACCAGTGAGCCCATTGTGGAAACAGAACTTGCCTTTCTATACATCTAAGAATTTTATATTATGAATTATAAATCAATATTATAAACAATGTTTACAAAATTATTATATATTATGTGTTTATTTCTACATTAGTGAATATGTCTTCAATGAAGTGGAGGTCTAATTAGATAATTTCTTGGAACATAATGTTTCCCAGGAAGGATCAGACATGTGGCTGTGATATTACTCATTCCAACAAGCTTCCTTATAGGCAAGTTACATCTATTGTTGCCATTTTGACAAGTCTATTTTTTTTTGGTGGGGGAACTTCTCTTTGACTTTTCAATGATTTATTTATTTTTGCTTTTTTTGGTCACAACTGGCAATCCTCAAGGATTTCTACTAGCTTTTTACTCAGAATTACTCCTGGTGGTGCTCTGGGGAACCATAAGGGATGCCAGAGATTGAACCCAAGACTGCTGCATGTAAGACAAATGCCCTACCCATTGTACTATCACACCAACCCTGAAATGGTAATTTAGTCTCACTCTCTGGAAGAACTAGTAGATAAGTGCACTGTGTAAATGGTAGAAGTTTGTTAAGACTGGATATACAGCTAGCTTATTACCAGGTTTTCAGAGCCTCATTCCTGTAAAACCCTTAACTGATTGGAGGGACATACCTTGAGAAGGGCAAGATCAAATGCTAATAGAATAGCTCAGGCAAAGGGTTCTCTTGCCTAGCTGGTACTACTGAGAGATCAACCCAGTCTTTCTTTCATCATCTTTTAAAGATGCTTGCATTGCTTCAAAGATTAAATGTTTTCATCTCTTGCATTCCAAACAGCAAACAAGTGCTATCTATTTACTCACATATTGATTATTTAAGAAGTAAAAGTCAAGGGAAGCTATTAGTGGTGCTAACATGTTTTAAAAATATGGTTTTTACTGGGGGGCCAAGTGATAGCACAGCAGGCAGGGCATTTGCCTTGTACGTGGCCAACCGGGTTCAATCCCGGCATCCCATATGGTCCCCGAGCTCCTCCAGGAGTGATTCCTAAGTGAAGAGTTAGGAGTAACCCCTGATGGTTGCCAGGTGTGATCCAAAAAAAAATCAAAAAAAAAGAGAAAAAATATGGTTTTTATGGGAAATTGCATGATAAGTATTTTTTAATGTATAGCATAGGTTCTACTTGAAATAAGAAGATGATACATAATGCCTTATTTGTAAAGATTTTTCCTAGTGGGTTTAAATATGAATTTGCTGAGAAGGTACTCTTTGATATACAGTACTCTACAATTCTGTAGATGAAAATAAGCAACCAGAATTCAACACTTCCTTACATTAGATATTTGGTTCATTTACTCCAAGCATAAGCATGTAAAAATAACTGAAAATAATAAATATTTTAGCTACAATCTTTCTGGAATTGAAAGGATATCAGTAATACCCCTGGAATTACACCATGAAGTGGGGCCCATCATCTGACCTTTGTCTGCCAACCTGATAGAGCCTCAGAACCCAGAAGAAAATCACATACCCCAATCACAGCCATTTTCAAGGTCTGGAGTCCACAGCTCTTCAGAGCCCTGTTGCAGGACACCTAAGAGCTTCCGCATCTGCCCTGGATTGTCTCCTACAGGTCACTTTGTAGATAGGGGATAGTTTAAATATGGCAGTTTATCTGACCATGTATTCTGTACTGGCTGGTATAAATATTCTCTCATGCTACCACAATCATCGTGGGACTAGCTAGATCTTACCAGCATATTTGCCTGGCCACGTTGGATCTCTAAGTAATTAGACCAGAGAGAAATGCTGTTTGCCTCCAAGCAAGCAAGCATGGCTCCCTGATAACTCAAAGGCAAAAAAAAAAAAAATACAAAACTGCCGTGAAGTAGACAAGATTTGTGAAGGCTTGGAGAAATATTTAACTGGCATTGGTATAGTCTTTGGTACAGAGACATGCCATCTCAGAAACCCCCTTCTCTACCCTATAAAGGCATTTCCAGGCAGATCTTGGCTCAAGATATTAGCATCTAAAAGGGTCTAGGTGAGGTGCTGGGAGAAATTACCTGAGGGCATTTGACCCTGCTGGCTTCCCATAAAAGTGGTAGGTCTGAGTTGCAGGGGGATAAAACTAGCCTGCTTCCTCTCTCTTTCTTTTTTTTTTTGGGGGCTCTCTTTTGGGGCTCGCACTCTTCTTGGGAGGCTTGTCTTTGTCTCTTCTTTATAGGGCCTTAATACATGGTGGCCGCCATCTTGGCCCACACGTGGCTGGGGTTCTAGCCGGGAATCTAAGCACAGGGTTTTTCCTATTGCTGATTTGTATGCCTGAACCTGTGATAAGCAAAGCATTTTAAAACCTGTCGCTGGATTCCTGAGTTTACATCCATTCCCGCTGGCTTTGGAGGTAGAAGGGAATTCGCTTCCGGTACTGTCGGGGACCCCAGCGGCATCCCCAACAAAGCCCCACCCAGAAAGCGAAGCTAATTTCAAGCCCAGGTATGTGGGTCTCCATGGCTAAACACACCAGGCTCCTGTGGAGCTCTAGCTCTGGCCCCTCCCCCGACCTTGGTCCCCTCCAGAAGGCCCCATGGGCCTGGCCAGAACTGCTGCTGAAGCAGTCGGCCATGCTCCAGGAACAAAGGCATAAGGAAGAGCTGCTGCTGGCGCTCCCCATGGCACATGCTATATATAAAAGCCTGGTATACTGATGTACCAGGTACCCCATTACATTTTCATAGAATTAAGTATTGAGCATACAACACCAGTGTGTGGCCATGATGTGTAGTCTGTGGGAACATATTGGTAATTTCTTATATAGTGAGCTCAAATAGCACAATGGAGATTTAATAATCTCCACTGACTTTCCTCTAAGAATTAGCTCCAACACGCAATATAGAATAGATTATTCAGGGTATGCTTAGGACAGGCTCAAACAGAGGTTGAGAAAATTTGAAATAAGTGTTGTGTGTAGATGTAGTGGTTGTGGGTGTGGGACTGACTAGTAGAAACCCACCATGTTCTAAAAACTCAGAAAGTGTGTGCAAGAACAGAAATCAGTCTAGCACGGAAATCAGGATTAGTACATAATAACCCAGAAAAAAATGTTATGACTTTATCAATACCATTCCCTTTTATGGATGTAATGGTCAATATAATTATTGCCGGCTAAGGGAGCAGGCATGGGAAGCGAAGTGGGTGGGAAATGAGGGTGTTTGGTGGTGGTGGGGACACACTGGTGGTGGGATTTGTTGAACGATTAATCTAACAACTGTATTGTGAAAAATTTTGTACATTGTAAATCACAATTTAAATTTAAAAAAAAGAAAAAAAATAAATAGGGGCCATCTTTCTTTCACCACACTGTAAGAGCCTATCACTGCAAATGCCTAATTAGTCTAGAGAGAAATATTTTCCAAAAGTAACTACAGATTATTGTATTCCACATAAAACTGAATATTTTATTACTAGTACATTGCCAAGGATTAGTCTTTCTTCATTTCTGATGCTTTACCAAACATATTTAATATGCTCATTTGAAAGAATATCCCTTGTTAAATAAAAGTATGTATTATGCTTGATCTTTTGTAAATGAAAAAGACAAAATCAACTATGTGGTCTGCCAAAGGCTTTATTGCCAAG
Organism: Cryptotis parvus; assembly: GCA_021461705.1. Taxonomy (NCBI): domain Eukaryota; kingdom Metazoa; phylum Chordata; class Mammalia; order Eulipotyphla; family Soricidae; genus Cryptotis; species Cryptotis parvus. The sequence continues at coordinate 82,303 of JAJIBD010004882.1, forward strand.
CCTAATAAGAAGGTAGAAGGACAGATTTGCTCAAGCAATGGTTGACATTGAACTCTCACCTTTTGAAATATGTATGAAAATGCATCACATGAATCTGTTGGAGGTGATATCCTGAGGCACAGAGCCTTCTCTGAATGTCATTTTTGTATAAAATAATAGCTTTTATTCCTGCATCAGTTTTTATATATGTTAGTACTTACAGACAAGTCACTGTAGCTTTTGTTGCAGACATGCAAAAATCACTTCTAAAAGGCACAGGATTTGCTATTGCAGCCCCTGCCTTTAAAAGAACCCTCGTATAATTTATGAGATTATCACCAGAAACATGTTAAAGCAGGAAGTGGGTCTCAATAAAGTACTGGTCTCATCTTTCTGGTCCGAGTATTCAATAGCGTGGGAGATCTAAAAAATATTTTTTGTTTAACTGAAGAACTGTGATTTACAAAGTTATTAATAGTTGACTTTAGGCATATAATGTTCTAGCACTAATCCCACCACGTGTCAACTTCCCTCCACCAGTGTTCCTAAGTTTCCTCCTGTCACTGGATAGGCACAGGCACATTTTAAAGTTTGGTGGCTGTAATTTGGAGCTCATGTTTCCAGTGTAGTTGAGTCTGTGGTTTATATTATATATGGCTATACTACTCCCCCAACATCAACAGTGTACCTGAGAGCACCTGACCTCTGCTCCTGTTTTTTTTTCTTTCTTTTACTAAAAATTAAATCACCATGAGACAGACCATTACAAAGCTGTCCATGAATGGGTTTGTCAAAGTGTTCGACACCTATCCCTTCACCAGTACACATTTTCCAACACCATTGTTCCCAGTTTCCCTCCACCCAAACCTGCTTCTATGGCAGGCACTTTTCTTCTCTTTCTCTCCTTTTGTTATTTCCTTTCTTATCTTCCTTCATCCTCAATTAATTTTATTCTCTGTCCTTCTCCTCCCTATACTCTGAGCTAAAGGTGACCTAGGAATCCACACTTTACTACATTGTATTCCCTTGTCCAGTTATTCTACATACCACAGATAAGTGAGCTCATCCTGTGTTTGTCCTCCTTTTGGTTTACTGTATTCCACATATCTTGCAGTTCCGTCGAGGTTGCAGCAAACTGAATGATTTCATTGTCCTTGCAGCTGCACAGTATTTTACTGTATGTATAGATTGTATCTTCACAATCCACTGGTCTTCCATTGGACAGATGATAGGGTGATTCTTTATCTTAGCTATTGTGATAAGTGCTGCAATAAGTAATGGTGTGCATGTGTCCTTTCGAATGGATGTTTGTGTGTACTGGAGGTAGATAACTAAAAGTGAAATTATTGAGTCATATAGCAGCTCAATTCTAACTTTACTAAGAAATCTCCATACTTTTTTCCACAGGGGTTGAACCAGGAAACATTCTGGGGTGAGAGTTTTTGTGAATAAAACTTTTTTAACCAGTGTCTTAATCTAGGCATGTGTTTGATGACCTGAAAGAGAGTACCTTTGTATCTGAATGGTAAAATCCCTGCAGACTAGACACCCTCAAAGAGCAAACTCAGCTGATACTACCTGCATTAACAGTGCAGTGACATTTATGATTCCATATTTCCATCATTGTAAGTAAAATAAATTACAAGAAGTAATTTCAATCACCTTATCAAATACATTTACAGGACTGCATGACATTTAAGTAATTACACACAGACTATAGTAAGGAAAGTGTATCTGAAATGAAATGAATATCAGTCCTAAAGGAGCAATAATTTTTTTCTAAATAATTTCTGTATAGAGCTGGCAAGTTCTCAGACTCTTGCTAAATAAATAATATGCATTCTATATTTATTTGTATCAGGCCTACCATAATTTGAGCATTAGCAGATCTAATGAAAGTCTGATTTATTCCAACCTCTTCTTGTGGGATTTTTTTTTTTTGGTTCACACCTGGCAATGCTCAAGGGTAACTCCTGGCTCTGCATTCAGGTATTACTCCTTGCAGTGCTTGGGGGTCCATATGAGATGCCAGGGATAAAACCTGGGTTGGGCATGTGGAAGGCAAATGACCTACTTGCTGTACTATCACTCTGGCCCATTTTTTTTCTTCTATCAAAATGATTCAAGAAATTAACTACAAGTGCTATGTATCAGATTTTATATTTGAGACCAGCTCTGAATGCATTTTCTCTTAGGGTTACCACATAATTTATTAGAAAATAGTATGGAAAATATAATGAATATGTAATATGTTGTACTTTTACTTTCTTAAAGAAGCAACTAGAGGGACTGGGGAGATAACTACAGTCAGGGACATATGACACTACATATGCAAGGACCCAAGTCTGTTTTCATACTTTTTACTAATGTCTGTTGTTTTCTAGAGGTTTCCTCCATATAATCTTGGAACCCCTTGATCTTTTCCTCAGCTTCTTTGATTCTGTTATTCAGATAATCTATTGAGTTTTTCTTTTTTGTCTTAAACACTTTATTTACTCCACATTAAACAATACAAAGATAGTACATAACAATAGTTTTCAGTTACAAGTCCATAAGTAAAGCTTTGGTATAAAGCATATATAAATTCAAAGTAAAAACAACAGTATTAATGAGAACTATCACACGTATAAAGGAGAGATAACCCCTTTATATTGGAAGAAGTACATCTTAGGGACATTCTATAAACAGGGGTAAAACAACAAAAACAGTAGCAATTAGTATAGGAATAAAATTTCAGAGTGAATAATCCATTTGTGGTAGGCAAAACTTCTATGGAGTCAACATTCATCTGCTGTCTTTGTATGAAGTAACTCTTTTAGCCTTCTGTTATGAATTATTGGTTTATCCAGAAAAGAGCACCTGGTTATTTGGGTGTTAACGGTTCTTCCAATTATTATTTGGTCAACTACAGAATTTTTTGGAAATTCTGTAGTTCATAAGGCTTAAAATTAGTAGCTCAAAAGGAAATGTTAACCCTACCCTCCTATTGAGTATTAAATGTCTTAGGAGTTATTTTTTCTAAGAAGTAATAACCAACTGCTAAAATTTAGGCTATAAGAATTATCTCTGGCTAACTGAGCTTCAAAATTATTCTGATAAGATATTAAGTGACAAGAATATTTTCTAAAATAAGAAAACTTAAAGGTATTTTATTAAATGTTGCCGTAATATTTTTAATTAATTGTGGCTGACCAGATGAATACCATATGCATACATAGAAGCTGATTACCAGGAAAACTGCACTGAATGAAATCCTCCACCATTTATGAAAAGTCCAAAACTGTATGATAGTCATGAAGATCAACTGATCTGTAGACAATGACTTTTACATAGGATATGGGAGTATTATCCAAATTCAAATTTAGGGCTTAAAGACTACTGAGTTATAGAACGGTACTGATAAACTGAATCTCACAGAGCAAACTCAAGTAACCCAATTGTTGACCCTAGACCTGGGGCAGCAATACCATGGCATTTAAGCCAGACCACAAGACTGATGTTCTCTGTAGTGTGGGAAAAAAAATAAAACAACCTCATACCAGATGCATTCCTAGATTTTTTCTAAATCTATGTTAAAGCTAAATCCCAAACCACAAATTTATACTTATGTCAACAGTTTTAGTATCTTAAAATAATTCCCAAACACAATGCTTAGCCAGCACCATTCTATTAACCCCAATACAGGGCCTGATATTTTTAAATGGCTTACGAAAAATATATCTCAAGAATTTTTAGGTATATCTTCTTATATAGCCCAAATTCTTAAAACTATGTTAGTACATTATCATTTTAACGGGCGATCTTTTAATCTTTGTGCGTTTTCAGTTTTACTTAACATTCTAAAACTGCAATTAACACTGTAGACTTTTACTATCACTGCATGTTCTTTGTAATCTTTTAGTATAAACAATTCTTTTCCAGTTGTTTTTGCATTTATAGAGAATTAATGTGAACAAGTGTGGCGATGCACAAGTTAGTTTTTTTACTCATTTTCCGTGCTATAGAGAAATTACAGGGCCTACTGCCAAGTATTTTGTAAACCCTTTCAAGAAGCTTCAATTGCTTTCTGGATTTGTTCCTTTAAAGTCAGGATACGCTGCCTTTGCTCTGGAGGCAGCATGGCAATCTGATCTGCAGTTAACTGTAGAACTTGCATGATCAAAGCCGCCTTTTCTTGATCCTGTGGAGTTACCTGACTCTGCCCCACGCTAAAACTGCTTGTCTGGCGTCCACCTTGCTTACCGTTTTCCTGCTTGCCTGCACTCTGCATTTTTCTCCCTCCATGGCTGCCCCCTGCTTTCCTCCTCCCTGCATTCCCACTCTCTGAGTACCTGCTTCCTGAAGGGCAGCTCCCTGTTTGTCAGCTCCAGGATTTCCCACTCCAGAAATACCGAGACCTGCTTGGGTCCCTGAGGACCACCTCTCCCAATACTAATGGGTCCAGGACTCTGAAATCCACCATTCATGGAGCCTCTGGAACTGGGGCCAGGGGACCTGATTTCCATTCCTCTTGCTTCCATTCTTCTGGTTTCTGTCACGCAAGTCTCCATTCCTTTTCGCTCTGTCACACGGGTTTCCAAGACCTCAGTCTCCATAGCTCCAGCCTGCAGACCTCGAGCACCTCTGCCAGCTCTGTCATCCTTAGGTAGGCCTCTTTGATGGGTCATGGGTCCTCGAGGCTCTCTAATGGACAGTCTGGGATCAGCCAGTGGACCACCTCTCATCACGCCGTGCAGAGGGCCACGGCCATTACGGTGCATAGAAGGCCTCTGATATCGTGGGCCCAAGTAGCTTCTGGGTTCCATTTTTCTGGTGACTGAATGCAAAGTTCCTCCACGTGGGTCATTTGGTTTATCTCCTAATAGTCCTCGAGGAGGGCGGCCATCAGCAGACATGGGTCCACGTGGTTTAGGAGCTCTAAGATCTGCCATCTGCGCTTGAACCTTCTCCAAAGGCACTGGCTCAACCCCAGCATTCCAACTTGGCGCTGCACTGCTCCGCTAGGAGTTAGGGAGCTGGGTCCAGGTCCGGGGAGAGCAGTTTTTATTGGACAAGGCGTACAAATTCCACCCTGGATCTGGGTCTGCATCAGAGGTGGAATGTCCTTTACATGTTTTCTGGCCAAGAGCTGCGGCTGAGGAGCGGGAGAATTCTGTTGGTTCAGCAGAACATTCTGGTCCTGGCAAATACCAGGGCTAGGCCCAGGCCCTGAGACAGTCTGAGATTTGCCTGGGATTAGGGGCGTGACGTGTATTTTGCGATGCAGAATTTTCAGCGCTACCTCGGGTTCCATAATTCTCATCACCACTTGTGCCTGCAGTAGTGCGTAGGCCAGTTGCGGGTTCTGAAGTAGCATATTCCGCGCTTCCTGATAGCTGTTTTGGATACAGGACTTCATCTGTTTCATGAGCTCGAACATTTGCTCAGGGGGCAGACTGGCGACTGCTCTGGTAATCCGCTCAGGGGCGTCTTCCGGATCGATAGGGTCCCCATAGGGAGAGTCAATGAAGGGCTCTGAGGGCCCGAGGTTTTTTATCTCCTCTTTGTTCTTTTCAATGGCGGCATTGTCCACCCTCAGCACTCTCCCGCTGAATTCCCGGCCATTAAGTTTTCTCAGGGCACTAAGCGCAGTCTCCTGGTCTTGGTACTCCGCAAAAAGCCGTAGCCCTTAGGCTTTCCAGTGTCTCTGTCGTAAACGAGCCGAAAACCGACGACGGAACCAACCTCCGAGAAAATGTCCTTCAGCTGTTCCTCCGTGGCCTCATACGGAATGTTGCCCACGAACACGGAACGCAGTGCTCGATCCATGGCCAGGTCTCTTGCTCGACAGAATTCTGAACTGGATTCAGAACGTTCGCTAGCCGTGAGAGAATTCTTCACCGAGACTCGTGCTCTAGCGCCCCCACACTTCCGCTGAGAACCGGAAGCAGCTTTGACTATTGAGGTGGTTTTTTTTCTTTCTTTTTTTTAAAAGTATATATCGCCTGCTATAGTTTTCATTTCTGTTGTTTCTGAGTGTAGTCTTCCATTCTGATTAGGACAAGTATTGTCAGCCAGAGAGTAATCTCACCCTTTTGGGTGGGTCCAAAAGGGTGAGATTACTCTGGCTGACAAACTCAAAAACTGAACTCTCAACTGATTTTCTTAAGAAACAGATGCCAAAGCTATTCTTTGGAGTAGAATTTTTAATGTTTCTGGAGCAACTAGGTATCCTATGGAAGAAAATGTTGTAGACTTATTTCATGCCACATACAAAAATCAACTCACATGGAGTAAAATACAAAATGAAAAATGAAACTAAAAGAATACAAAATGAAATTAAAAAGAAGTTTAGTTTTTTAAACTTAACTAAATACAAAATGAAACTAAAAGAAGTTCTAGGAAAAAAGGTTTTCATGATTATTTATTTATTTATTTATTTTTGCTTTTTTTTGGGTCACACTCAGCGACACTCAGGAATTACTCCTGGCTCTCTGCTCAGGAATTATTCTGGAGGAATTTGGGATGCCGGGATTAAGCCCAGGTTGTCCACGTGCAAGGCAATTCCCTACCTGCTGTGCTATCGCTCCGGCCCCAACAGAGATTTCTTATTTAGCTCAAAAAGTATAAACCTCAAAATGAGAAGTTGATTCTTAGATTTATGTAAAAATTGAAAACTTTGCTCATCAAAAACTCAGATAAAACGAATCACCAACTGCAATAAATAAAATTGGCACTTTCACAAGGACTTGTGTGCAGTATATAAATAATTCCTATTAACTATAACATACAAGCAACCCAATATAAATTTATCATTGTTTTGAACCGTTTCTTTCCAAAAGTATTACCTTTAGAAAGCATAACCTCATTAGCTATCAGGCTAAAAACCCCAAAACAGTGAGGTACAACTAAACATCCACATAAGTAGCTAAAATGAAAAACATCAAATTTTGGTGAGACTACAGATTGACAAGCATTCTCATACATTGATGATAAAACAATAAAGTGACAAAACTGGTATTTTCTTAAAAAGTCAATCATACTTGTCTTTATTTTAGAATATTACTCAAAATTATTCATCATTACTTGCATTATGTTTGCAGGTTTGCACATTTACTAGAAAACCAAATATGTAAGAGGAAAATTGATAAACAAGTGAAGTATAGCTATATAAATGAATACTATTTGTAAAAATAAAAAATTATAATATCATGATTTACCAGGTAAATTTATAATTTTATAAATTTTAGGTAGTTTATAATTTATAAAGGTAGTTTATAATTTTTCAGTGTTAAGAACATAAATGTTTCAACACCATTCCCACAATCAATCCTTCTACTAGTGTGACTTTCCCTCAACCAATGTTCCCATTTTCCCACCTACCACTCCAGCCTGCCTCTTTGCAAGTGCAAATAAATTTACTTCATATTTTTTGCTATAAAACAAAGACAAACTAAATGATCAAACCTTATATCAATAAGTCAATTTGTTATGATATTATATCTCTAAATAATGTTACTGAAATCATTGTCTGAGTATCTATTATGCTGGTCAGTGCTCATTGAGCCTTCTCTGTTATTGCTTAGGCTCATTAAGCTTGGTGGTCTTCTATACAAGTTTTTAATTAGATTTGCTGTGATACTATTAGGCTGACATTACTATAAAATTTTGAAGTGTTGAATAGATGTGAATGCAATAGGGTGGTTCTGGAGCAATTTCGTGGGTTGGAAGTTTAATGAAGTTGAGCTATATGACTGTTCTTTTTTAATGTGAAAAGGTGTCAGGTATGGTTGTGGGCTGCCGTGCCTTCAGGAAAAGAGGGGACTCTGCCTGCCTCTATTCCAAGAAACTCCAAGAGTTCTCAACCTGGACCATTCTACTTGGGAGGATTTGGCAGGATCATGTACTCTTGGGACCATGATGCTGGGCTTTTTCTCTGATGGCAAACTGGTAACATGGGTGGGAGCTGTTGAGTTTTCTATTGGTGGGTGTTTAGGGTGCGTGTGGAGGGCTTCAGCCTGTTCATTCTGAGAATACCCCATAGTTTTCAGCCAGTAGACTGGCCCCACTTGGAAAGTTTAAGCTGTTCACCATTATTTAGAGATTACATGCGAAACTGGGTGAATTCTGTATCAGAGGGTGTTGGGTATGGCTTCAGGCTGCTGTGCCTTTAAGTGGAAATGGGAATCCGATGAATATTATTTATTGATGAATGGAAAAACTACTTATAAACTACAGGAAGTGTAGATGAATGTCATCATTCTATTAAGCAAAAATGCTATGCAAAGTGAAGGAGTTACTAAAAATATAGAGTATTAAACAAAACACTATTTATGCTCTTGATCACTTGATCACTTGACATCCCGTTATTCATCGATTTGCTCGAGCGGGCGCCAGTAACATTTCCATTTGACCCTATCACATGCCAGTGTAGCCCAATGACATCTGGTTGCCATTTATCTCTCTATAAACCCATAATCTATATAGAATAATTGCTATATATATATATTCACATATGAGTATATTCCTGTATATACAGAAAAAGTATATATAAAATCCAAATGTAGGCAGAAGTAATATATGGTGCCATAAATCAAATGCAAGTTGTTGAAGGAACTGACTAGAAATAAATGCAAGAGCCTGTCTAAATATATTTTGAATTGTTTTATGTGGCTGAGTAATTGTCAAATTTCATCAAACTGTGCATTCAAAGTTTGTGTAGTCTATAGACTATTCAAATAAAAATGAAAACTATTGGAGAAAACAAATTTTGATGTCTAAATGTTGAGTATCCAAAGACCAAATATAACAGACAATGATCATTGGCACTTTGTTCTTATTGTTGGCAGAACAGCATCATCTTCCAGGTTAAAATCCTGTTGTCCTGAAATATATCATACAGTGCAAATGCAGCCATCCTGACCATGTTTCTAAACCTTAGTGTGTTCTTATCTTAAGTGCAACCAATATCAAGCATTTAAATTGAGTAGCATTGCTTCTCTCTGGTTGGAGATAAACCAAATGCAGTAACAACCCAGTATTTTATGCATCTTAGATTTTCATCAGAAAGCAAATCTTTGCAGCACAATCTGTTACGTTTTTAATATTTGGCACATTTTTGCCATATAATAGGGGATATTTAGGAGACAGAATGTAGTATATATGTTGAACTTCAACAAGGTTGTAAGAAGGATATTTGAATTCTTGAATCAAGAATAGCTTAATAGAAAGAAATCCTCTACTTAATGGAACATAATAAATTCTTGAGTCTATAAATTTTCTATGGTAGGTTGATAGTAATTTTATGTACTTCCCTAACTTAGAAACACAGATCTTACTACATTTTTAAGAGCTGTAAGATCCATTGCCTTCTAAATACACAGTGCCCTTAATTGTCAGCCTATTTTAAGAGCATATAGTTGTTTGAATGCTGTGGAATAATTTTTTATCTTATTATAATTATGCTAAGTGTTAAGTCAGGCATGATACCTATTGAGGCAGGCACCTAAATTTTTTAATGGTATTGTCACTCCAATTCAACCTTGAACTCGATGAAAGATATTCTCCTTTCCTAAGTTAACAGAAAAACATATAAATATATAAATACATATTTTCTGGTGTCATTATTTTGTCAGAGCACCTTGGAATTCATTTTGTATATTGATTTTTGCAAAGTTTTCTTGATATAAATTGGGAAAAGTGACCATGAGTTCGTATTCCATTGCTGAGCTGGGCTACTGTACTGACTTAGGATGTATATTGCAACCATATTTATTCTGAGGGAGAATTCCTCATCTATGGGAGTGTTCTGCCCTCGGACCAGGTTACTGAATTAGAAAACATGACAAATTACAAGATTTTTTTTTGTTCTTTGTACTACAACCCCCTCCCCAAACTTGGCCTTTTATATCTACTTTGAATGTCATATACTTAGTCCATTTGGGTAGGTTAGGGAGAATATGATGTAAGAAGCTTTCCTCCTTATTCTGATACTGACTGGTCTTCTCTATATATCCATAGGTAGAAATATAACTACAATGATGTATACATAAACATATATAATGCATACAAATGTGTAAAAACATACATTTATATGTGTTTTTATGATCTGTCAGGGTACAACAGAAGATTGGATAGGGTAAAAATGCTCTTCAGAATACATTAATTATCTTAAATTTTTTAAAAATGGAATAACCATGCAATGGACCATTACAAAGCTGTTCATGACTGGGTTTCTATCATACAGTATTCCAACACCCATCCCTCTATCAGTGTACATTTCCCAACACCAATGTGCCCCCCACACACACACCCTGTCTATATGGCAGGTTCTCTTTCTCTATTTGTGTGCATTCTGGTTTGCAATACAGACACTTAAGGGTTATCATGTATATCCCTTGAAATACTTTCACTACTCAGTTCTAGTTTCACTATCACTATCACTAGTCACTATCTTCCTGTTTATCATCTATTTGCTAGAGCGGACACCAGTAATATCTCCATATGTCCTGTCTCATGCTAGTAGAACCCAAAGGCATCTGCTTGCTCCAGGAACATAAAGAGCCTCAAACCATTATATTAGGTCATGGGAATGACCTAATATAAATGTTACTGGTATTTGGCATATCAAATATGACATGAGCAGCTTGCCAGGCTTGCCGTAGCGGGTGGCATGCTCTTGTAGTCGCCTCTAAATAAAGCATTAATTGATGAACTGCGAGCCGCTAGCAGCTGCTCGAGCTGGGCTGTGATAGTCTGGTCTGCTGGGTGGAGTTGTGATGAGAGGGAAGTCCGGATGTGGAAGATGGCGCCCCCTATGGAGTCAGGGGTTCGTCTGGTTTGTTATGAGGCTCTGCTGGGGTGGCAAGCCACAGCTAGAACCTGCCATGCCTCCCGGGTGCCTCATGAGCGGCTGGGCACACGGAGAGCAAGTAGCAGCTCTGCCCCATGTCTGAGAGTCTCTGGTTCAGGATACCTAGGCCAGATTGAAAAAAAAAAAAACTGTGGCAGGGTGGGTGTGGATGATCCAGGCTGTGATAGTCTGGTCTGCTGGGTGGAGTTGTGACGAGAGGGAAGTCTGGATGTGGAAGATGGCGGCCCCCATGGAGTCGGGGGTCGTCTGGTTTATTATGAGGCTCTGCTGGGGTGGCAGGCCAGTGCTAGAACCCGCCATGCCTCCCGGGCGCCTCATGAGCACCTAGTTCTAGTTTAGCGTAACAATTTCCAACTATTATTGTCAAACTGGGTGCTTCTCTACCTTACCTACCCATCCCATTGCCCCCACATACGTATAGTAGAATCCAACCATTGACATGTCCTCCTGGCCCCTGTTTTCCTCGCCTTGGATATTATTCTCATACTTTTTTTTAAACCCACAAATGAATGCAGTCACTTTATATCTGTTTTCCTGAATCATTTCACTCAGCATAATACTCTCTATGCCCATCCATTTATAGACAAATTTCATGACTTCATTGTTCCTAACACCTGCACAGTATTCCATTGTGTAGATGTACATGTATTCTTTATCTGGTCATCTGTTCTTGGGTACTTAGGTTGATTCCATATTCTGGATATTGTTAATAGTGCTGCAATGAACATAGAATTGCAAGAATTGCAGATCATGTTTCTGCTGTGTGTTTTGGGACCCCAGAGTGGATATATACATATATGTGTATACTATGTATATGCCAGAGGTAGTGGCATTTTTTTTTTTTTTTTGGGTCACACCCGGCAATGCTCAGGGGTTTCTCCTGGCTCTGCACTCAGGAATTACTCCTGGCGGTGCTCGGGGACCATATGGGATGCAGGGGTTGAACCCGGGCTGGCATGGGCGCGGCGCGCAAAGGCAAACACCCTACCCACTGGGCTATCACTCCGGCCCCAGTAGTGGCATTTTTTGTGGCATATATATATATATATATATATATATATATATATATATATATATATATATATATATATATACCAGAAGTAGTGTTGTTGGGTCAAATGGGAACTCATTAAATTGTAACTCTTAGAGACCAAATGATAAATCCCAGCAAAATTAGTAGTGTGCATACGCTTAAAACAGTATGCTTCTAAAAATATATCCTGCAGAAATCCTTATTCATTATTATAGATATTTGACCATTGTAAGATGTCCACAATGTCAATATATTTGAAATAAGCTTAAACCATGGTATAATTAACCAATATAGCAATAACTATATATTTCAACTATCAAATATTATTTAAGGTTATAATAATGTATAAATTCTTTTTAATTTTTTAAAAAAAATTTAATAAATTCTATTATATAAAAGAAAATATTTTTAAGACTTATTAATGAATCCAGGTCAGCCACGTTCAAGGTAAGCACCTTAGTCACTATACTATATCTCTAGTCCCAAGATATAACTTTTTTTTTCTTTTTGGGTCACACCCAGAAATGTCAGGGGGTTATTCCTGGCTCTGCACTCAGGAAACACTCCTGACAGTGCTTTGGGGGGACCATATGGGATGCCAGGGAATCGAACTCAGGTCGGCTGTGTGCAAGGCAAACACTCTCCCTTTTAGACTATAGCTCCAGCCCCTCAAGATATAACATCTTGAAGCAAAGTTTAAATTAAACTATTTATTGTTGAAAAAAAAAATTTTTTTTTAGTGTCAAACATTTATACTGTGTTATAAGTGGATGATTGTTTTTGTAGTCATCTGTGGTAGATTCAGTGGTGACTCCCACAAAATATATAATTTTTTTTCTGGTAATGGCTTTATTTTTTCAGTTAACCAACTGAAAAATACAGTATATTAAGTTAATCATAAAACACAAATACAAGGAAGGCAATACCTTTACTAAGTTACAAAAGCTATGGCACATCAATACAGTACTCTTCAATACAATAAAATCTTATTTTTGTTTGGGTAATATATTACCACAGTGATAATTTTCACTCTATCTTTTTTTTTTTTTTTTTTTTTGCTTTTTTGGGTCACACCCTGCAATGCTCAGGGGTTACTCCTGACTCTGCACTCAGGAGTCACTCCTGGCAGTGCTAGGGGGACCACATGGGATGCCGGATATCAAACCCGGGTCAGCTGCGTGCAAGGCAAGCGCCCTACCCGCTGGACTATCGCTCTGGCCCTGATAATTTTCACTCTAATGTCATTTAAGTACCAAGTCAAACGTGGCATTCAATGGTGATATATTGAAGGGCAAATCTTACCCCACTGTTTGAAATCTATATATTTTCTCTATTTTAATGAACTCCCACATATATGCTCTTGATACTTCCCAGGCAGGACACACATGTGTGAAGAGGTGGCTCTGCCTTGTTCTGGGGTGACCCACGGCTGGGGAAAGTCTGCTGAAGTGAAGAGCCTCACTAGGATTCTGCCTATGGAGACTGGCCACGCCTGTGGCTAGCTCAGGTCTTGAGAAATTTGCATTTTCACGTGAACTTGGAATCCTCAAAATCAAGTGGTAATTTCAACAACACTAATCTTGGACATTCCCTTTTTATTTAGAAGCCCCGAACCTCTTTGTATTGATCAACAGTCACAAAGACTTTCTTCAGCTTGAAACTTCTTTATAAAGACTAGAATATAGTTGTCTTTTAAAAATAGCAAATAAAGGGGCCCGGCGATAGCCTTTTGCCTTGCCAGCGCCGGCCTGTGCCGGCCTGGGTTCGATCCCGGCATCCCATATGGTCCCCTGAGCACCGCCAGAAGTAATTCCTGAGTGCAGAGCCAGGAGTAACCCCTGAGCGTCTCGGGTGTGACCCGAAAAGCAAAAAAAAAAAAAAAAAGCAAATAAAGCGTCCCTGTGGAGTCGCCCCCAGCTAGGCACTGCCCGGCAGGAGGGAGTGTGGCGGGCGCTTCCAGGCTGGGCAGCTGGCGGGGAGGGTCTGAGCACGGCCGAGGTCTCCGCGCCCCCCACAGCCCTGGCACCGCCTCCACACACACACACTCATCTAGTCCCAAGATGGCGGCCACCATGAAGAAGGCGGCTGCTGAAGATGTCAACGTGACTTTTGAAGACCAACAAAAGATAAACAAATTTGCCCGGAATACAAGTAGGATCACAGAGCTTAAGGAAGAAATAGGTGTTAAGAAGAAGCAGCTGCAGAACTCGAAGACGCTTGAGAGGAAGTCATGCTCGCAGATGATGACTGTTTAATGATGCCGTATCAGGTCAGGGACGTTTTCATTAGCCACTCTCAGGAGGAAACGCAAGACGTGTTAGAAGACGTGAAGAAAATCTGCAAGAAGAAATCGATGCTTTAGAAGCCCAAGTGGAGTCAATGCAGCTGATGTTAGCAGACCTGAAAGTTCAACTATATGCAAAGTTTGGGAGCAGCATCAACCTGGAGGCAGACGAAAGTTAAACATTTTATACATTTTTTAATTTGTTTAATAAACTTGAACATTGTTGAAAATGACAAATTCCTGTCTTCAAGTGATAATGGATAGTAAACTTAATATTTTTTTCATTTATTTAATGGAAGCACCTGTTTTCACGTCTTGCTTATTTATTTTATATTTTTAAAAGACAGTATTCATCTATGTATTTTGCATAGTATATAAAGTGTAGTGTAGGGGCCATGATGTTATGTTATTAAAATCAATTACACAATCTTAAAAAAAATAGCAAATAAATGTGGTGCCAGCTTGCCGGGACAAGGCGACAGGCTGCTGAGGCCATTTCTCATTTCTCCAGAAACACTGTGGCCGCCATCAGAGTCCTAAAGCTTCCTCTTGCCGAGGCCGTCAAGCTCAGCATTTAATTTATGAAATTCTTCAAGCTCAGCATTTAATTTATGATTTACCTATTCCACTGCTTCTCGGTCTTTACTGGCATTGGAGGAAATGGTGCTGGCAATCAGGCCTTTGTGGTAGCTGCTGAGATTGATACTTCTCATGGTGATGAAGGCTTCTTGCTTGCGAGCAGTCTTTTCTGGGTCTTGAGTATGTGGTTTGTACATAAGTCTTTCATCTACTGACACCATATTTGTAAATGAAATATTTGAGTATTTCAGCTCCCTGGTTTTCTCGACAGGGTAGACTACAGAGTGCTCCTGCACGTAGTTCTTGCCGCACCAATGAGAGACTTGAAGACTGTGGGCAGGTCCCACTTGGTGCTCAGCAGCCTCAGGCTGTGCAACTTCCCCTCAGCATTGAGTGTCTGCGCAGCGCGTCCACGCCCACGACACTGAGGTTTGTTGGGTTGGGACACTTCTGCATGGCTGCTGGCAAGACAGTTTCCCACGGTGGTTGAAGGTTGAAGACGTGCTCCGACGTCCAGATCTTCATGGTGATGCCAGGGGACACCAAGGCCCAGATGCTACGCCCTACGCATGCGCTTCAAAATATATATTAAATGTAAATACATGTATATGGTGGCTCCCCCCCACCATATACATTTATTTACATTTTATATATATATATATATATATCCAAGTCCTAATTCATAACTGGTATGTGACCTTAAGTAAAAATATACTTTGCATAAATATCATAAGGACCTTGAGATGAAAGCGTTCTGGAATATGTCTGAGAGTTTTAAATACACAGATAAATGACTTTTAATAATTTAGGGAGATAGTAGGGACAGAAGAGGAGAAACTCAAATACAAAGAATGCCTTGTATACAAAGAAGGATTATAATGATACACTGGTCTTAAACCACCAGAAGCTGGAAGAGAAATGTTCTTCTCTCCTAAGCTTTCATATAGATTGCAGTCCTACGGATCCTTTGACTTTAGACTCTTGGCCTTCAGATCTGTGAAAGAATAAAATTACCTTGTTCTTAGTTGCCAGGCTTATAGTAATTTGTTACAGCAACCATAGAAAATGAATACACACATTTCCCAGATAAGCATATAGGTTAACATTAGTAAAGAGATCTGGAAAATTTTTAGCTTATTCCAAATATAACTTAACATTTCAGCTTAAAGAAAGGGTGGGGAAACTCCTACAAAGGTGCTGTAGTAGTGACTGCCAAGGAAATGGTCATTATTTCATGTATGTTTCAAGAAGCATAAACTGTTACACGATTCCTTAGGATGGCTGTGGTCCAACCCATAGGTGTCAGGAGGGAGTCATGGATGTTGGAATCAGGCAGGTAAAGTCAAATATACATGATGAATCACAGAAAAGTGAAGTGTCTGGTTTACCCAAAGGCACTGTGAAATTAAATAATTAAAACCCCATGAAATCCAAAGATATATGAGTCTCTCTGGCTACCTGTGTTCACATTACAACCCAGAGGGATCTAGTAGCAGAATGAAGGAAAGGAAAATGGAAGCTGGAAGACAGGGAGCCATTTCAGATAGACTGGCCTCTGAGCTGGAAGAATGTTCCTTGGTTTTTCCTTTCCAGTCTTGTGTTATGCCTCCTGTTCTCTCTTTATCTCTGCTAAGCAGAATGGAAAGAAACTAAGGTGCATTGACCAGTATGTGTCAGACATCATGCCAGCTCCTTTCAGATATGTAATCTCATTTAATTCTCACAACAGCCTGTGAGGTTGCTAGATTTCCTGGAGGTTCGGTAACTTGCCTAAGGTCACTCAACTAATAATGCAAGTCCCTCTGGCTGTGCAAACTCAAGCTGCTTCCAAGACATAATAGTCTTTCAAAAGGATAGCATAACAAGCCAATTCAGGAGAAATAATAAATATGTTCTCTTTCCAAAGATAGGTCCCCGTTATTTTTAATAGTCATATTAATTTTTAATATGTTTGAATTAGAATAAAAAGCATTTATTCAGTGTAGAATGAAAGAGCAATATGAAATTACCTTCACTGATTTTTCTATTACATAGCATGTTTTTTTTCTTATTTTGTCTTATAAGAATTTCTTTCCCTTAATAAATCTAAGACAGCCTTATTGCTTAATTTTTTTCTTTAATTATTCTTAGACAGCTAAAATTATAAAATGACTTAAATGTGGTATGATTTCCTCCCTCTCTACTTGCTAAATGAAACTATTAAATATATATGTACTTAAATAGTTGTTTATTAGCTTTTCTTTTGAATTTACAGTTGCTCTAAGAGTTAAGTTTGGGAATTAGAGATAAAATGCACAGGATACTGCACTGGTCTTATGTATGTCTGACCTGGGTTTGATTCCTGGCATCCCTATAGTCTCTTGAATACTGCTAAGCATAATCCATAAGCACAGATCTGGGAGCAAGCCTTGAGCACTTCCAGGTGTGCCAACATTCCCAAGCCCCAAATAAGAGTTAAGTTTGCTTCTTTTTGATATCGCATTTTGGGTAGTCTTCTGATTTTAGTTATTATGACAAATGGCTTGGGAATTTTCAAGTTATTTTCCTTATTTAGCTACCCAGAAATTTCCATATGACCAATTATGGTTACTTTTTAGACCATTTTAGTTTCTTATCCTTCATTTTTAATTTTTTTTTGTCTTAGGGCTAAACCTGATGCTGCTCAGGGCTTACTTCGAACTCTGCTCAGGGATTGCTCCTGGAAGGCTCAAGGGACCATAGGGGTGTCTGGGATGAAACCTGGATTGCTGTGTGTAAGGCAAATGCCTTACCTGTTGTCCTATTTAAATGGCTTTTAAAATACAGTTCAAGTATTTTAAAATAAAGAAATTGCTTTAGTCTTTAGAAGCTTGCAATATATATGTATAGAAATAAGACAAATTAAGAATAAGATATGCAGATATATAATTGAGCATTAGGAAACTAAAAATCAAATAGTTCAATCTTAACGAAAGTGACTAAGGAAGATTTCATTGAGATTGTAGAATCTAAGGTAGACCTAAAATATTGAAAAGAAGGCCTTAGGAGATGGCTCAAAGAACTGAAGTACATCCCTTTCAAGAGGGAGGCCCTGAGTTCTATCTTCAGCACCACATTTCCTCCTCCCACCCCAGTAGCTACTAGATGTGGCCTTGGTAGTCTAACCATTGCTGGATATATGCAGTAAATATCACTGGGTCTAACCCCCTTAGCTTATGTGGTGTACCTAGTTATGCCAAATATAGCTGGTAGTGGTCCCTGGTTCCGCTAAATACTGCTTGGGAGTCCAGATACAACTTTGGAGTTGCCCTAGAATCTCAAGGATGGAATAGTTGATTATTTTTGTGGGGTAAATGAATCTCAAAGGTTATTGTGGAATTTGTGTTTGGAGAGCAGTGAATGGATTAACTTCACTGAAGAGAAATGAAGGAAATAATAAATTAGGTATGGTGGACAAATGGCATAGTAAATGCTTAAAAGCCGATCTAAGCAGTTTAGATTCAGAAGCAGCAAATAATAATGAATCCTCTTTGTGCTAAAAATGAAAAAGATAAAGAATGTCTAGATGAATTTAAAATCAGCATATAACAGTCGGGTTAGTGTAGAAGCAGAATCAGTGTTAGAGTTAAAAAGCATAGCAGCTGAAATAATGTGTAGACATCTGAATATGAAATTGGGAGTTTTGAAAAGATGTAGAGCTATGTAGAGTGCCTAAGGTTTATTCTAAGAAGAAAGAAACAATGAGTCTTACTTAAAAATTAGAGAACAGATTCCCTAGGCATGTGGAAAGGGTAGGAAATAAACTGCAGATTTGCTAATGTCCAGATAATAGTAGACAAGTGCAAAGTAGTGTGTATCAGGATAGTCAAACTACATGGAGAAGGTTGCAAGGTAAATACACAGCACAAGTGGAAACAGGCAGAAAACTTGCTTCAAAAAGAGGGGGCAGAGAGCCTTGAATGCCAAATATACCCCCAAAATGTCAGAATATTATAAATTGGGCCTGTTTCCCCCTTTATTTAAACGCCATGGTTTACAAAATTGTCCAAGATGATTTATTACGCAGTCAATATACCAACCCTAATCTCACTACCACTGTGACATTCCCTCCACCATTGTTCTCAGTTTTCCCAAGTCTATGCCGATAAGCAGTCCACAATAGTTTATTTTATACTGCTTGTTATCACTAAATATGATACCTCTTGTTATCACTAAATGTGATACCTCTGAACCCAGGTATGCTGGTCCAGAGACTCTCAGACATAGGGCAGAGCTGTTCCTTGCTCTCTCTGTGCCCAGCCGTTCATGAGGCAGTTGGGAGGCATGGCGGGTTCTAGCCCTGGCCCACCACCTCTGCAGAGCCTCACAACAAGCCAGACCACCCCCCCCTCCCCACGGCGCCACCATTTTCCACATTTGGACTTCCCTCTCGTCAGAACTCCACCCAGCAGACCAGCCCATCACAGCCCGGATCATCGACACCCACCCTGCAGCAGTTTTTTCCTCAATCCGGCCCAGGTATGCTGGTCCAGAGACTCTCAGACAGGGGGCAGAGCTGTTCCTTGCTCTCCCTGTGCCCAGCCGTTCATGAGGCAGTTGGGAGGCATGGCGGGTTCTAGCCCTGGCCCACCACCTTGGCAGAGCCTCACAACAAGCCAGACCACCCCCCTCACTCCACGGGTGCCGCCATTTTCCACATTTGGACTTCCCTCTCGTCAGAACTCCACCCAGCAGACCAGCCCATCACAGCCCGGCTCATGCGGCCGCTCATCAATAAATGCTTTATTTGGAGGTGTTTCAAAGAGTTTGCCTCCCTCTCGGCAAGCCTGGCAAGCTTCTCGTGTTGTATTTGATATGCCAAATTTCAGTAACAATTATATTAGGTCATTCCCATGACCTAATATAATGGTTTGAGGCTCTTTATGTTCCTGTAGCAAGCCGATGCCCCTGGCTCTATTGGCATGAGACAGGACATATGGAGATATTACTGGTGCCCGCTCTAGCAAATAGATGATCAACGGGAAGATCGTGATCACTAAATAGATAATGGAATTATCGATAATGGAATTATCAGAAAATAAGTAAAAGAAAATTTGTGAAAATTATTGTATCTCACCATGGGGACATTGGGACATTAAGATATGGGGACATGGGGGGGGACATTAAGACATGTCCCCCCATGAGGGGACATTAAGACATGGGGACATGGGGACATTAAATCCTCATCTAAGCATTTACTAAGTTGTTTCTACTAGTGAGCCTTCTGTGTTAATGTTTTCATTAATTGAGGTTAGTTTACTTCTGTTACATCCCCATCCAATCTGGTGTGTTCCTACTGAGATATTAGTATTATAAAGTTAGGAGATGTTGCACTGTTGTGAATGTAGCTTCTTGCTCCAGAAACTCCAGAATATTTAACTGGGCAGCAGCAGTGTACTGCGAGAGTCTAAATTGGATGGATGAATTTAACACAAAAAATTATAAGATGTTGATCAGTATGTATAAGGAAAGGCCAAGATCATTGATTGTTGCTTTCAAATAGTTTCTATGGCATAGAATACATGGTAAAATGAATATGAGAAATTAGAATAGCTTAAAAGGATGTCTGATACATAGATAAGATATTTAAATAATTTGATTGCACAACTAGATAAGGGCATTGGTTAGTAAGTAAATAAGAAAGGAAGGAATGAAAGAAGGATTTTATGCTAGTGCCCAAGATAAGTCATGAGACTCAATTATCTTCATCTCTTTGTTTTCACACCCACCCATGTATAGACATCCATTTCACTAGAATGGAGATGGTTTATATACAGCACATTGCAAGAATAATGGGGTGAATGCTTTCTAAATTTTTTCTTTTGGGGGTACATCTAGCAATGCAGTGGGTTATTCATAATTCTCTATACTCTACTCAGGTATAACACCTGGCAGTGCTCAGCAGATGATATGGGATGCCAAATATTGGATCTGGCTGAACCAAGTGAAGGTACCCACTGTGCTATTTCTCTGGCCCAAAGATGAGGCTTCTGAAGCCAGGTTATAAATGATACTGAGCCCTACTATGTTCTTTCATAGATTGTATATTCTGAGAGAAGCCAGTCACCGTGTCAGGATGGCTCTAAAGCAGATCATGATGAAGAACAAAAATCTCTTTCCGATAGTACCATATTAGTGAGCTAGAGATAAAACAGATTTTTTTCGGGCACAATTAAGTTTTTGTATATTTATGGACATGGCCTCAGTTGGACTACATCTTCTTTAGACTCAAAGCAAAATCCACAAAGATAAGTCATCTGAATTTCTGGTTCACAGAATCTCTCATGTAACAGATGTCTGCTGTTTTAAGTAATGCCATTTAGTAGGAATTTGCTGCACGATATTAGATAAGCGATATCAATATTTTAGCTAACTTATTTTCTGTGCATTTACCTTTCTATTTTTGTTGCTGGCTTGTGGAACCTGAACAATGGGTATGGATAAGTATTGGAATAATTTAACATGAGACTATGCATCAAGAGTTGTAAAACTGAACTCTGTGTAACTGGAGAATTTGGGGTGATAGTTGGAGAGATTATTTAAAAAAAAGTAGAAATGACCTCTTTTTCTGAAATAATAGGAGTCAATAGAAAATAATAGGAGTCAATAGAATTGTTCCTTGGAACATGAGACGAGGTAGGCATCAGTGGCATTGGTGTCCTTGTCCAACACGAACATGGCCGTCAACATTGATTCATTTGAATGCCTAACAAACAGAATAGGACAATTACACTTGAAGAGATGTGGCCCACTGCCAGCAATTTCTATCTTCATTGTCTACACACCAACATCCACATACAAAGGAGATGAAATTGAGAAATTCTACATGGAACTGGAGGAGTTCTATAAAAAGATCACACCTTCTACAAGATCATAGTCAGTGATTTTAATGCCAAGATAGAACTGAGAAGAGCAGCTGAGGAATTCCACATCGGGACCCATGGCCTAGGAATGGAACGAACAGGGTGAGAGACTATCTGGAGTTCATCATGTCCACCAAGCTATTCATGGGAACTCACAGTTCCAGAAGGCTGAAGCGAAACTTTGGACATGGGAATCTCCAGGTGGACAGTTCCACAATGAAATTGACCACATCATCTTCAATCGACGGTTTTGTCTGACCAATGTTGCTGTCATCCCCAAATTCCAAACAGGATCAGACCACCGTCTCCTTTGTGAAAAAATTCTACTTCCCCATAATGGGGAGAAAAGGCTGCAAAGTTTAAGAAGAGAACTCCCAGAACGACCACCAACTGGGAACTCTTTTTTTTTTTTTGCTTTTTGGGTCACACCGGCGATGCTCAGGGGTTTCTCCTGGCTCTGCACTCAGGAATTACTCCTGGCGGTGCTCGGGGGACCATATGGGATGCGGGGATTGAACCCGGGCGGCCGGCGGCCGGCGCGAGGCAAATGCCCTACCGCTAGGCTATCACTCCGGCCCCAACTGGGAACTCTTTGGCACCATTGCAGCAGCATGGGAAGATACCACCACTGACGACATCGATGAAGAATACAACTGACTGGTTCAGCACCTCCATGATTTTGCAAAGAATGCCAGGAGAGAGAAAGACCCAAAAGGACACCTGTCTTCAGAAACTCTCAAGCTCATTCGCCAACGTGGCAAGGCGCGAACCTCAGGGGACCAAATGCTAACGTCCAAGCTTGCTAAATGGTGCAGAGAAGCGATAAAAGAAGACCTCAAAGACAGAAGAGCAGAAATACTGGAAGATGCAGCAGAAGCCAGGAAAAGCATTCAAACTGCCTGCCTGTTTTTTGCCAAATATAAGACCAAGATGACTGCCCTCCGACGCCCTGATGGATCTATCACATCTTCCAGAAAGGCAATGGAGAAGATTATCCAGGACTTCTACTCAAATCTCTTTGATAGCCACATCTACCTGCCCACATACCAAATTCCACAGGATGGTATGTCATTCCCAACATTCTCCCTTCTGAAATCCGACATGCCATCTCGTTGGTAAAGGGAACAGCACCAGGCCCAGACAAAGTCAGACCTGAACACCTGAAGAGTCTGCCATCTGTACTCATCAATACACTAGCTTGGCTCTTCACAAGCTACCTGTCCGAATGCAAGGTACCCTCCCAATGGAAAACCAGCGGGACAGTTCTACTGTTCAAGAAGGGAGACATTCACGACATTGGCAACTATCACCCCGTCTGCCTGTTGTCCGTCATCTACAAGCTGTTTACACGAGTCATCCTGAACAGGATTGGCAGAACACTAGATGAAGGACAACCATGCGAGCAAGCTGGCTTCCAGAAAGGATTCAGCACAATCAACCATATCGACACAGTAACCAAGCACATTGAGGTTTGTAGGGGAGTACAAGATGCCGCTCTGTCTCACATTCATTGTTTTACAGAAAGCCTTTGATTCTGTGGAGACTGAAGCAGTCATTGAAGCCCTAGCCAAACAGGGTGTTCAAACCCAATACATCAAGATGCTTTGTGAGCTGTATTACGGATTCACCACCAAGATCTCACCATTCTACAAAGTGATCATTGATGTCAAAAGAGGGGTTCGACCAGGAATTGTCTCAATAAAGACAGACTCATTGAGACCAACATACTTATATGAACCACTTTGACTTCCAAGCTATCATTTGTATCACAAGAGTTTGGATTAATACAATGGGCTGAGTCAATACTCAAAACTTGACTGAAAGGATTCTTCTTTCAAGGCCCTGAAGGGGAGATCAATCAGAGCTATACAGTTTGGGTGGGGGCCTGGGAAGAAATGGGGTTTGACTTGAGGTGAGTTTGCTGAGCCATAAAAACAAAAACCCAGACATAGACACAAATCCAGAAGAGCAAAAACAACAAGCGCTGGCGTGGCTGCGGGGAGAAAGGGAACTCTCATCTATTGTTGGTGGAAATGTCAACTGGTGCAGCCTTTCTGGAAAACAATATGGACATTCCTCCAAAGACTAGAAATTGAGCTCCCATTTGACCCAGCCAAACCACTCCTGGGAATATACCCTGGGAAGCCAAACACACACAGCAGAAACACTATCTTCACTTTTATTTTCATAGCAGTGCTATTCACAATAGCGAGAACTGGAAACAACCAGAGTGCCTGAGAACTGATGACTGGATAAAGAAACTTTGGTACATCTACACAATGGAACACTATGCAGCCGTTAGAAAAAATGAAGTTATGAAATTTGCCTATAAATGTATGGACATTGAGAGGATCATGTTGAGTGAAATTAGCCAGAAGGAGGGACAGATAGAGAATGACTGTATCTGTTTATATGACATAAATATATAGATACATATATATGTATCTATATATTTATATTATGATACCAATATTCAAGGTCAGACAAAACATGGATCAGGAGGTCTTTCCAAAAATGGAATCTACCACAAGCATCTGGGAGTCGGAGGTTGGGTGGGACAGAGAAGGGAACAGTGTGCTAACAATTGTTGTGAGTGATAATACTAGCCTAGAACTGAGTATTGAATACAGGCAAAAGATACACATGATAACCTCTAAATGTATGTATTGCAATCCACAGAGTGTAAGAGAGAGAGAGAGAGAGAAGAGATAAAGAACTCTCCATAGAGGCAGGCTAGGGGAGGGGGGAGGGAATGGGGGGACATTGGTGGTGGGAAATGGGCACTGGTGGAGGGATGGGTGCTGAAACAATGTCTGACCTAAACCCGGACATAAATATCTATGTAACTGTATATCTTATGGTGGATTAAAATAATTTTAAAAAGTCTATCTTGTGGTGTTATAATAAAAATAAAATAATAAAATAAAGATTACAGGAAAAAAAAAGGGGGTTCGACAGGGTGATACCATTTCACCAAAACTCTTCAGCGCCACCCTCGAGAACATCATGTAAAGAACATCCTTGTAAAGACCCTGAGGAATGGTTTGAGGCTCTTCATATTCCTGAATCAACCAGATGCCATTGGGCTACATTGGAACGTGATAGGGTTCAATGGAAATGTTACTGGCGCCCACTCGAGAAAATCGATGAATAACGGGATTCAAGTGATCAAGTGAATAGGAGTCAAATTAGACATAGACTCCATTGCATCCTAACTTGTCTTCTTGTACTTCAGAACTCCAATGATTCTTACATTGTTTCTTTTGAGTTCCTCATGTAGTTTTCTGGTATGTTGTTAATTTTTCACTTACTATTTTCTAGTGTTTTTTTCCAATGAGGGTGTCTAAGTCATATTCAGACACACAGGACAGAACTGCTATGGGCTCTCCCTGTGCTCAGTTGATCATGAGGCGCCTGGGAGGGAAGGCAAGTTCTAGCCCTGGCCTGCCATTCCAACAGAGCCTCGCAGAAGCCAGAGGAACCCTCACACCATGAGGGCCGCCAATTTCAATATCTAGATTCCACAGCTTCTCAGAGCTCCACCCAAGACAAAAGCCGATCTCAAGTCCTGCATATCAGAGTCCGCCCTATTTCAAGCCCAAGTATGCCTGATCCAGAGACTCAGACACACAGGGCAGAGCTGCTACCGGCCCTCCTTGTGCTCAGCTGATCATGAGGTGCCCAGGAGGGAAGGCAAGTTCTAGCCCTGGTCCACCATCCTAATAGAGTCTTGCAAGAAGTGAGAGGGAATCCCCACACCACGAGGGCCACAATTTTCAATATTCAGACTCCACAGCTCGTCAGAGCTCCTTTCAAGAGAAAGCTGATCTCTCCTCGTTGGTGCATCAGTAAATGCACTAGATGAGAGGCTATTACTGAGAGTATATCACCTTCAAGGCAGAGCCTGGCAAGCTACCCATGTCATATTTGATATGCCAAAAACCAGTAATAATTATAGACCTCATTCCCATGACCTGAAGGAATGATCTGAGGCTCCTTGTGTTCCTGGAGCAATCCAATGCCCTTGGGCTACACTAACACACAACAGGATATATGGAGATGTTTCTGGTGCCCACTCGAGCAAATCGGTGAACAATGGGAAAACAAGTGATACAAGTGATTTCTCCAATGAGGCAGTATATTGAACCACAAGCAACAATTTAGTACATGACAGACTAATCATGATGCCCAATATGTCTATAACAGTTCTTCCAGCTTGACTACGCATTAGATTTCTTCCTTCTTGTAGGATTCTTAGCTTCATTTTCTGAGTGTTATTTCAGAATGCTTGAAATTATTTTCTTTCTCTGCTCCTTTGAAATGCTTATAATTTTGCAATTTCTAGCAATTGATAACTTAGAAACTGTCTTACTTATTGATCAAGAATTTATCTCTTTGAATGTGAACAGAATATGTAAAATCCTTATTTTCCTGCCTGTATAAAAAGTCTAAATTTGATGGGTACCAACTAAAACACAGAAGACCTACACAGATTATCATAAAACATTTAGAAAATTAGTAATAACTCAATGTACTCTGCATATACCTTTGATATACCTACACTACAGTGTCCTCCATTACATATATATTTGCTCACACCAGTCTTCTAAATTTTTTTGGTGGGGCAATGGCACACATTGATATGCTCAGGGTTTACTCCTGTCTCTCAATTTAGTAATTGTTCCTGGCAGTGCTCACAGGACCATATGAAATACTAGGGATCAACACTTGGTTAGCTATGTGCAAGCAAGCACCTTACCTGCTGTACTCCAGCCCCACATCAGTCCTTATTGCCTATTTCTAAAAAGTCCTAGAAAAAAAATAATATCTGCTTATATAACTTTGGCGTAAGCTCACCAAAGTCTCATCATCTGTATCAGACTGCATTATTGCCTTTGTATAGATGTATGGAAAATATTGTTTTTCCATATAAGTAGAAAAAAAGGAGAGTGTTCTAATAGTCTTTTTGGAAGATTGTATTTCAGATGCTATTCCACTTTAAAATACTAAACTCAGTAAGGAAAATTACAATGTGGAATCTGAAACTATGTTTCCTATTATCTGTTGGTTAACTGGGGTCCTGGAATCTGAGATCCCAGTGCCCATCAGGCATTTCTTCCTCTGGAGACTATGGATATACTCTTTCTATATTTTTAATCTGCTGGTGGTAGGTGGAATTTCTGAACTTGAGACTTTATCACTACACTGTGCCTCTGTGTTCATATTGCCTGTTCTGTTTCTCTTCCATCTTTTATAATTTATGTCTCACCTAGCTTCTGTAAAAATTATTGTTACTCATTGCAGACTCACCTGAATAGATCAAAATAAGCATTTCTCAAAATTCATAATAATAAATTTGATGTTTAACGAACTCTTTCATCACATAAAATCTAGATTCTAGGGAGTAAGACTGAGACATAGCTTTGGGACATAGGGGGCAACCTTTAACCCTCACCTCACACATCATGGATGTTGCATTAAAACTATCTAAATTTGGGCTGTAGTGATAGTCCAGCGGGTAGGGTGTTTGCTTTGCATGTTGCCGGCTCATGCTGGCCCAGGTTCAATCCCCGGCATCCCATATGGTCCCCCAACACTGCCAGGAGTAATTCCTGAGTGCAGGGCCAGGAGAAACCCCTGGGAATTGCCGGGTGTAACCCAAAAAAGAAAAAAAACTATCTAAATTTTATCTATTTTTTTACTGTTTATAGAATCAAAACATTAACTATTAGTCATTTAGCAAATATTCATCAAGTTATAGGGATTTTTCCAAATATTGACACATTTATTACATTGTGTCAATACATTCTATTTATTGCTGTTACCACAAAATTCCTCAGAGAAGTTTTTGAGGTTTGGGCATATGCATGGTGACAAATACATGGCTTTCAAAATTCTAATTTTTACTTGGAAGCTCCAATTTTATCACTGGCAGCAAATCTAGTGAATTCTTTTCCTTGAAGTGACAGGCTTACTTTGTTCATTGTTAAGAAGTGTCCTACCAAATATTCTTAGTCTGAATAACTATAATTTGTTTGTCTGTCAGTCTTTCAAGTGAAAATAGTATTTTGTGGAAAAGTAAGTAGTTTGGCTCAGTGCTCAAGCAATTGCATGAACACTTCACCTAAAGACAACTGTCAAACATTGTACGCAGCTAGTGCTTTATGTATAATTTCTGCTTGTCATACAGACTTCTTAAAAGATGTGCACTCAAAGAATTGATACTTAATAATAATAATAATAATAATTTCATCTTTGCTACTTCTAAAGTTTATTTCTTAAGTGAAATAGAAACCTCCCTTAATTGGGTGGAGTGGGGTTACTCTGGTTAGTAGTGAAAGATAAGTACTGGCACAGTTTGACATCTTCTGATTTAGGTAAAGATGCCAGAAGTTCTCCCTGTTCTTGCTCTTAGGCAGAAGGGCAAATGTCAGTAATATAAAAAAAGGTTAAAACCTACCACAAATTATAAGGCCAGAAAGATAATAGAGGGGTGAAGGCATTTCCTTTGCATGGAGCCCATCCAGTTCAATCTCTGGCACTGCATAAATTCTGATAAACACTTTCAGGAGTGACCCTGAACACAGAGTCAGGAATAAGTCCAGCTGATGTATCCCTAAAACAAAAACAAAAAAAAATAAAAGTTATGAAATGTAAACATTTAACACATTAATACTAAAATGCTCTAAATGAATAAATAGAATGTAGCTTCAATAGAAAAGTTTTTTTTTCTGGAATACACATGCTGATTAGTATTTGGAAAATAAAAATAAGTATATAAGTAAATGAATGTATTGTTGACAAAAGTAGTGATAGAGTAGGGTGAAATAACTACAAGATATTAAAACACATGATTACAATGGTGTTATTCAAAGCTAAATGGTATTTACTTCAAGAAAAGATAATTTTATGTATTTCTTTATAGTTTTGACTCCAAACTTTAAGACCAGTTACACTGGGTATGTGAATCCTTTCATTCTGAGCTCACAATCTACACCTATAAGCTGGAAAATTCAGATTAAAGAAAATTAATGGCTCTGCTGCTTCATCTCTAATTTCCCTATGATTGTGGATATGCTGAAGAAAATACAGGTAGAACAAGGACTTGTAACTCACCATAGGCAAAGGCAGCCCAGGCAGAGATGGTCAGAGCAAGGATGGCTTTGGAAAAGGTCCCCTTCATAGTGGCAGAGGAGCTGTGGAGCTAGGCAGCGTTTGACTGCAGGGCAGAGAAAATCCCATGTGAAGGACACTTCTCAAGAGACACTTCTCTGATCAGGAAATAAATGCTTCAAGTTTATTTTTCCATCAGGTTATTTAGAATGAATTTTCTGATGCAATCAAATTACTAATTTTTTTTCCCAGAATGATAGGCCATTAGAGGGAAAAGTACCCCTCAAAAATAGAATTTAGAATCTTCCGGAAAAATGGCTTGTAAAAAATCTCTGCAGGGGATCCTGTGATAAGGGAAAAAGCACAGATAATTTTTCCAATTAAATATTTAAAGATTTATATTTGTTTCTGAAGTAAAAGTCTGACCTACAAGATGGTCAGACTTCCTTGTAAAGACCCTGAAGGAACGGTTTGAGGCTCTTCATATTCCTGAATCAACCAGATGCCATTGGGCTACATTGGCACGTGATAGGGTCCAATGGAAATGTTACTGGCGCCCGCTCGAGCAAATCGATGAGTAATGGGATTCAAGTGATGAAGTGATCAAGTGATTTTTTTATCCATCCATCCATCCATCCATCCATCCATCCATCCATCCATCCATCCATCCATCCATCCATCCATCCATCCATCCATCCATCCCCATCCATCCATCCATCCATTTTTATAGGACTTTCTCAAGCATGCTTGGGGAGAGCAGGGTTTCTTTTGGTGGTACTTGGCAGTGGTTCAGTGTTGGGATCCTTATGCATTCCTGACCAAACCCATCTATCCTCAGGGATATATTCAAGATGCCTAAAAAAGTCATGTGGTGCTGGAGGTTGAATGTGGGTGAATTAAAAAAAATGTGGAAATAGACCCTTTTGAAAATTTATTATAAAGCTAGAATATCAAAATAGTGGATAAAGATGTTTTATTTTAATTTTAACAAGTGATACTGCCTTTGACATACAGAAAAAAAATCAAATTCCTTTATCAGTTCTCACACCATACTTCATATAAATTACAGATAGAACAGAAATACAAATTAAAAAATTAATATGTATGAATTTCCTAAGGAAATAATATGCTATTCTATAGCCTGAAAAGGAAAGTTTCTTAGCTGTGATTTAAAAAAATGTAGTGAAGGCAAGGCTAGTTATATTAGACCACTTGAAGAATTGAGTGCATGTCTGGCATGCCCAGGGTCCATGGTGCCATGGTATGTGTGACTCCTGGCAGCAGTGGGAGACCCTAAGCACTGAAGAATATTGTTTAGTGCAACCAGCTGGTGCTGGTTGCACTTTTATATATATATATGCCACCACTGTACTCTCTAATATATATATATATATATACACTCTCTAAATCTGAATATAATAATATATATACATATATATATTCTATATATATTTAGAGAGAAGCAATGGCAAAAAGTTATGGAAAAATAGGTGGGTAATAAGCTAAAATAAGAATTTTTAATAGTTAATATGATAGATCTTTAAAATAGAAGAATTCACTTTTAATTATAGTAAAAATAAAGAAAATAGAACCAGATAACTTTTAAACTTATGAAAAGTTGATCAACTTTACTACTATTTAATAAAATTTTAAGACTAAAGAAGCTTCAATTTTATTAGGGTGACCAAGGTTCCAATATGGCAGCACCCTCCTTCATAGGCCTGTTGGTAATAGATGCTTCCATGTTGGATGGTAAGAATATAAGATGGCCCAACTGTAAAGAGACATCTTGCAGTTTCTAGTGCTAGGAAAGTCATCTTTTATTCCTCTTGGTTCTTTAGCGATGACAAATAAAACCAGATAGGTTGGTAAGTGAAAAGGTAAAAAAAGAAAAATAATTATTAATTGTATGTTTACCTTCTGATACATGGAAGAGACTCAGAAAACAAATCAAGTAATTCATTCCTATACTGTTCAGACATAGTTTCAAAACCCTTAGCTAAGTCAAAAGTTGAGGGTAGAGAGGGGAAGATAGGTCAGTTTGCTAGCTATAGTTTGGGTACTATTGCACAGCAAAAGTATGCACATTTAAACTTGACCTTTTCTACTGGAAAGAAGTAATAGTATCAGGTCTCTCAGAGACTATTAGGGAGATGTCCCCATAGAAGACTCTTGCTTGTTACTTGTAAATGTCTTTATGTAAAGCAACTTCCATCCAAACTCAGAAGAAAAAAAATAGTTCATGAAATCAGCATTTTGCTAAATACAAAAATGAGTATAGCAGACTTTTTGTTGTTGTCAGCTTGGGGATCATACCCAACAGTGTGTTCAGGGCTTCCTCCTGGCTCTGTGCTCAGGTATCACTCCTGGCAGTGCCTAGAGGCTCAAGGAGTGTTAGGGATCAAACCCAGGTTAGCTGTGTGTAAGGTAAGTATTATCTGTATTATCCAGCCATGTTATGGGAGATATTTGCTCCCTGTGCTACTAAATGTTTGATTCAGCCATTCCTCTGACTGGAATCTGTCACAAAGATATGCCAACAAAAATAAGAAAAATAAATAAAAACAAAAAAAAATCTCACAACCAAAAACCATAGTTTACGTCGGAGCTATTTATGTAGAACTATTTTTTTCTATTCCTTTGATAAGTATTTGGACTTTTTAAATATTTGAACTTTCACTGTATCACTGTCAAAGTCTTCCCGTTCATCATCGATTTGCTCGAGCAGGCACCAGTAACATCTCCATATGTCCTTTGTCATGCTAGTAGAGCCCAAGGGCATCTGCTTGCTCCAGGAACATAAAGAGCCTCAAATCATTCCATCAGGTCATGGGAATGAGGTCTATAAATGTTAGAACTTTAAACTAGTAAATGAGGTCTAATAAATGTTTGAACTTTTTTTATTTTTTTTTAAAGTTTTTTTTTAAAGTTTGAAGTTTAAACTAGTAAAAAACAATTATGTTCATAAAAGGCGTTTCATTCTTTGTAAATTAATTAAGGAATTCTTATATATATTGTCATGGAGTAAATAATAAAACAGACAATATGTGTGAAAACTGTTATTGCTTATGTCCACATAATAAATTTGCTTACATTCAAATATTCCTATTTGGATATCTATATGAATAGTAACACACTCAAATGGTCAATAAAACAATATCTTGACCAATATATTGAATTATATGTGGACATCATGAAATAGAAATTAAATTTTCTTGACTATGCCACATTTTATTGAATTTACTTTAAAATAATTCAAATCTATTTTAAAACACTGTTTACCATATTAAAATAATAAATGTAATACCTAAAATAAACAAAATCAATTAATAGACCTAACTCAGAAGTAGGAATTTAGGGCAGGGAAATTAAAGGATTAACATGTATATTTTGAATTGATACTCTGCCACTTGGTACCACATGGTCCCTCAGGACCACAACAGGAATATCCCCAGGTACTGTCAAGTGTGACACAAAGACCAAAAGGAAAAAATATTAATATCACCAAGCCCTGTTGCTGGAAGATATCTCATGAGGGCTTTCTTGCTTTTCCCAGCTGCTTTGTTTCTAGATCAATCCTTCCCACCTCTTAACTCCCAGTTTGTCTAACTAAAGTATTACCTTTGTCAATGTAACTATATTATTTTCTGGGACTTAAATACCCTAGTTACCAACTATGAAAATATTTAAAATTTCAGGTCTTTGGAATTCTTAAATTCCTAGCACTGGTTCATCATTTATATAACGTTTTCATCAATATTATTTTAATTTTACCTTCATAAGATAGACATTCTGATTATTATTATTCTATGTAGATATTTTTTCAACTTTTTTTTTCATTCCTTTTCTTGTCTCCTAACTGAGTCTTTTATTTGGGATATGCAAAGCATTTAAAATGTCTTAAAAAACTTTGGGTCCTTTTTGGAGGTTATAACTGCTTTAAATATTAATAGATATTTTTTCTCAGTGTATCTTAGTAAGTAAAACTAAACTCTCCTTTCAGGGGACAGAAAAATTGTATGCTGGGTATTAGATTTTGGTTCATACTGGGGGCTTCTCCCATAGATAGTATTTCAACAATAAAAACATGGCCTGAGCTTGAGCCAGTAATTTGCAGATTAGTAGATAAAATTTACTGAAATAAACAGTAAAAAGAAATAAGAACATAATTGTGATAGAATAGCTCCCCCAAAATTGTTGTGTCCCCCTCAATAAATCAATCCCTTATCATTTCTGTGCAGTCATGCTTAGCATTTTGCACCCTGGAATTATGACTAAAGTCTTTGCAATTCAGGTCTTAGAATGCATTTTTAATTTGACATCTAACAAGCATTTAAAAAATGCCATTCTCCTATATTTTCCCTCATTTTTATTTTCTCTCTGTTGGAAATACCCAATCTGGTAACTCACCCAGTGAATCATGTACAGATTTTAAGCGGTGCTGTGCAGGTGGCAGGTGGCTCATCTGTAAATGTGACACATCACTCTGCATGGGTAAAATGGGAACTTTAAAATAAATACAGTTGCCTTAATGTTACTGGGATTTGTTTTTCACTGCAGAAAGTGTAATTTTATTGGTTATTATTACTAAAATGGTAAAATCTGTTTGGTTTTGTCATTCTCATTTTGACCCTTAAATGTTTGGGCAGAGTTGTTATTCTAGACTTAATTCCATCCTTTATCTTCATCTCCTTCCTTCGTTTGTTTTTCCTATGAGTCTATCCTCATTTTAGAAATCACTAGTGAGGAGATGCCTGTAACATGAATGATCCATTAGGATCAGAGTACATCCTCATCATTGAGGTGGTTTAGAATCAGCTTGTAACATCGCTTGATAATTTTGAAGAATAATGAATATGTTAGAAAATATCCAAAGACTCTCATATCTTAGTTTCTTACTTGAAAAAGTAATTTAGGACAGTACCTCTAAAGGAGGTAAGAAATGAAGTAGTTTACTTGTTAATAAGGCAAATGCGGAAACAAAGGTTAAAGCAAGAATCCATGTTTATACCCAAAATTTATTAGCGGGGCCGGTTTGATAGTCCAGTAGGTAGGGCGTTTGCATTACACGCGGCTGGCCTGTGCTGGCCTGGGTTCGATCTCTGGCATCCCATTTGGTCCTCTGAGCACCGCCAGGAGTAATTCCTGAGTGCAGAGCCAGGAGTAACTCCTGAACATCGCCGGGTGTGACCCAAAAAGCAAATATATATATATATGTAAATATATATTTATATATAATATATATGTAAATATATATTTATATATAAGCAATATTATGCAAAATAAGATTATTTGAAAAATATTGAAGGTAGATATATACTATTGTATAGTATATAGATATAGATATATACTATTGTATATATACAGTTTGGAAATGAAAGAAAACGTTTTCCCTATTACCCAGACTAAGAAATAGAATATTATTATCATCCTAGCAATTCTTAAATGATTCTGGTGTCCATCTCTCTCTTAACTTTCAAGAAAGCACCACCATTCTGAAGTTCTGTATATGTGTTAATCATTCTTTCACTTCTAATATTTCTTGATTTGGGGGATAGTACCAAGCACTTCTCACAGAGCATAAAAAGATTTATCATTTTTTTGTGCTGTATCTGGTGAAGCTCAGGGGGTTACTCCCTGGCGTGGCTCTCAGAAATTACTGCTGTTAATGCTCAGGCAACCATATGGGAAGTAGGGATCAAACCCAGGTTTGTTATGTGCAAGGTAAATGCCCTACTAGCTGTAATATGTCTGAATTCCCTCACAGAGCATAGAATATTTATTGCATGATAAGTTAATATTTCTTGATAAACTTCTTTAACTAATAGATTATTTAACTTTGAATAAATTTTTTGTATACCACATTAATCATATAGAAATAAAGAAATGTATTATATTTTTATCTATAACTATATATAATAAAGTGTTTTTACTTTCCAAGCAAAAGTTTACTTCTAATTTATATAATTTTTTTTCTATAGATACTAATTTATAACAGAAACAAAACAGATGATTGTATCCTGGTTTGGTTTCTAACCATGAGTCTAAGTAATTAAGAAAAAAACTATGCTTGTCCTGGCTGTTCTAGATTAACCTGTTAGCATCAAATGTATGGGATAAAAAGTATAAGTCCAGACATATCATGAATACTATGTCTGTTGTTAGGATATCTCTTGATGTGTTAAAATGTTTGGTTCTTATCCCCTTAAGCTTTAGCTTTGAACAATTACATAGAAGGATTTTCAGCTGTGAAATTCCTATTGTCTTCAAAATTTGCTCATTTGGGAAGTATAATTTTGCTTTTCTAAAAATTATTATTATGCTACCATTTATCATCTAGTCAAAGAATTAGAAAACTCTGAAATGGAGTATAAAATGAGTATATTTGATCTCCCTGATGGGTTATTTATGTTTCTTATGAAAAAATTTCCAAACTGATTTGATTAAATACACAGTATTTTACCAATAATCATGATACTCTCGTGCCATTCTAAGGAGAAACAAGTGGTACTTCTACATGCTTTTCTGGAAAAAACAACAAAAAATACAGGAATATTTATAAAACACGATTAAAAAATGGAGACAAAAGTGCTCTAGATATTTTAAATGTTGTCTTAACTTTTGTCTGTGTATTATATGTTATGTTTATAGTATGGGATCTATTGCATGGCAAAGTAAAGTAGGACATTCAGTCTGGAAAGAGATATTATCCGTTGTAATATTTCTTTGTTGCAATAGTTATTTAATTGCCATAAATTTCCCCCTAGTATTAGCCAAAGAAGACGTTGCAGCATCATTTTAGATGTAGTAAGGATGTAGTAATGTTCATCAAGATTTTTGATAAAGACAAATACTTACCTTGACTTCTTATTCTTAATTCAGAGAGTGAACTGTATTGATTTAGACAATCAGGGAATAAAACAATGCTGATCTTTGGCAGTAAAAGCTGTGACCAGTAAACAAGATAGCTTAACTTCTCTCAGAGTTGCAGTTATTTTTTTCATGTATAACAAAATACCAACAGAATGTTAATTCATCTGTGAGGGTAGAAAGACTTCTTGTGTATGGTGGAAATAAAAGTGTGTACTATTTGTTGACTTTGTTGTTTTATATCCTTGACGTTGTAAGAGCTGAAAAATTATCTTACTAGAATAATGAACTCAGTATACATGTTCAAAAAACCACACAGCAATCAAAATTAAGGAAAAGCAATCACTTGTATCACTTGTCTTCCCATTGTTCACGATTTGCTTGAGAGGGTGCCAGTAATATCTCCATTCATTGGGAATGAGTGTCGGGGATGCTACCTGGGTCCCCAACAGTGCCAGGAAGTGAGTTCCCTTTTACCTCTGAAGTCGGCGGGAATGGATGAAAACTCAGGAATCCGATGCAGTTTTAAAAGGGCTTTACTATCACAGGTTCCAATATACAATCCAAGAGCAGGGAAAACCTCCGGACTTTGGGTTTCCAGCTAGGCCCCAGCCACGTGTAGGCCAAGATGGCTGCCACCACGTGTTGAGGCCCAACAGAGAATGGAGAGGACGGAGAAGCAAAAAACACCAAGGGAAGCCGAAATGGCAAAAGGGGAAAAAAAGAGCTCTTCTTTCTTCTTGCAGCTTATTTTATGGCTAGAAATTCGCCCAAACTCCCCAGCCCGGCCCATTCTGGGCTGGGCTATCTAGAGATGAAAACAGGAAAATAGCTCTATAGAAATGTATCAACTTCAGGAGATCTTCTGGCTGTTTACAAGGACCCAGAGCTAATTCAAAGCCTCTGAGCAGAGCTGGGAGGAGCTATAAGCTAAATGTAACTTCCCTGGCAGGGAGGGTCAAATACCCTCAGGTAATTTCTCCCAGCACCTCACCTAATGTCTTGAGCCAAGATCTGCCTGGAAATGCCTTTATAGGGTAGAGAAGGGGTTTCTGAGATGGCATGCCTCTGTACCAAAGACTATGCTAATTCCAGTTAAATATTTCTCCAAGCCTTCACAAGAGTCTCGTCTACTTCACGGTTGTTGTATTTTAGTTGCCTTTGAGTTATCAGGGAACCATGCTTGCTTGCTTGGAGGCAGACAGCATTTCTCTCTGGTCTAATTACTTTGAGATTCAACGTGGCCAGGCAAATATGCTGGTAAGATCTAGCTAGTCCCACAATGATTGTGGTAGCATGAGAGAATATTTATACCAGTCAGTACAGAATACATGGTCAGATAAGACTGCCACATTTAAACTACCCCCTATCTACAAAGTGATATGCAGGGAGGCAATCCAGGGCAGATGCAGAGGCTTTTAGGCTTTTAGGTGTCCTGCAACAAATGAGGACCATTATTGTTACTGTTTTTGGCATATCTAATATACCATGGTTAGCTTGCCAGGCTCTGCCATGGCTCTGGATTTATCCAGAGGGCCCAGTCTGCTATCAGACTAGAATCATTCTAGTCTCCTTTCCTTTCTCCTCAATGGATAGAGTAATTTGTAACAGGACAGGTCTTCAGGTCCACTGGGAACTGGGCTTGAAATAGGCTTTTCTCTTGGGTAAGGCTCTGATGCGCTCTGGAGTCTGGACATTGAAAATGGTTGTCATTATGTTGTGGGGGTTTCTCTGGCTCCTCCTGAGGCTCTATTGGGGTGGCAGGCCAGGACCAAAACCCACCTTCTCCTGGACTCCTTATGATCAGCCAAGCACAAGAAGAGCTGGTAGCAGCTCTGCCACATGTGTCAGTATCTCTGGAACACAGTTGATAGCCCCGGGAGCAGTTCATGGGCAGATTTACCAGGCCTCCCAGAAGGGACAGAGTTGGGGAAGAGGGGGTCCCAGCTCCATCTCCACGGAACCCTCTGAGACTTTTAGTCACCGAGACCTTGTACCTGGCTTTGAAATTGGCTTCAAGGGAACACATTATGGAATAAATTTTAATATTGTTTTAGTTTTCCATTTTTTCTCATATACAGATGTCAGGAAAAAAAGTGATCACGATATTTTATCCTTTGGGAAGAATTAGGAAACAGAATGCTTTTAAAGTGTGATATGACATGAATGTAGCTCTACTGTTTTCTCAAATTATTCTTGGCAAACATTTTACTACATCACAAGAACTGTTAACAAAGCCACTAAAGACCAGAAAAATAGAGACCAAGGATATTGAATAAAAGACAGAATCAGAAAGTAAAAATTTTGAAAAGTTGAATACATTAGATTTTTTTTAAATGTTGATGTTCTTTGCCAATCAGGAAAGTGAATAGATTTTGTTTGTGTTAGTTTTGATTTTGGTTAAAACCAGATTAATCCAAAACTGAACCCAAAGCAAAAGAAGGAGGGAATGAATGTACTCAAAAGAAGTTTCAAATCTAGTATTACAGGGGGAAAACAAGGCATGTGCTCATTGGAGAGATACCTCAAAGCACACACCTTGCATTCACAAGTCCCAAATTTGATCCTTGGTATGACCTACACACTCACCCCAAATACACCAGCACTACTGCTGGATGTACTTCTGGAGACCTCTAACGACTGTATGTGTCCTGTAGCCTACAGTACTGCTAGTCCTCAATAAATTCATATCACTCTCAGAGACATTAAACCAGTTTGCCCAATTGGCAGAATATAGTTGAATGTGGCCCCTGAGTTCTTTGAGCACTGCTTGGGATCTCCTTACTCCCCACAAAAACCATGAAAATGATTGTGTGACCTTGGATAGTTGCTTATATTCTCTGGGTTGCCATCTTCATCTGAAAAAAAAGATAGATGTTCATTGATCCAGAGGGAATGGTAGTGATTGGAAGTTTTAATAGGGCACAGTCTATAGGGATGTACATCATATATAGAGAAATTAATTATATTAGAATCAATTTCTTCTTTAAAAATTAATACACATAGGCAATTCTAATTGGTGGTATCACTTGTCTTCCTGTTGTTCATTGATTTGCTTGAGTGGGCACCAGTAACATCTCCATAAGTCCTGTAATGTGCTAGGAAAGTCCAAGGGCATCTGCCCACTCCAGGAACATGAAGAGCCTCAAACCATTTGTTCAGGTCATGGGAATGAGGTCTATAATTTTTACTGTTTTTTGGCATATCGAATATGACACAGGTAGCTTGCCAGACTATGCCGTGCGGGTGGGATACTCTTGGTAGTAGGCTCTCAGTTTGTGCATTGACTGATGAACCGTGTGGCCGCAAAGCCGCAGGAAAGATCCTAACCCTAGCTCAGATCTACACCACATATGGGGCTCCAAACACCTGTGGGAGTGATCCCTGGAAACAAGCAAATAGTAATTCCTGAGAACTGCACTGTATGGACCACAAACCTTCCCTCAAATTTGAGAGAGAGGAAAAGACATTTTTCATGTATTCTTTGTCTCCCCTATTTAGACTCTCCCATCATCTACAGCACTCACCAGAACGGTACTTTAATAAACAAAACAAAATAACAAAAATTAAGCGAGGATAAAACTTTGTTAACATCATCACCTAAAATTCATAGCTTACCTTAGAGTTTTTCTTAATGTCACACTTTCTATAAGTCTAACATATGTGTGACATTGATCCATCACTATAATAGAATACAGACGTTTTACTATTAAAACTTCTCTTCACTATGAGTTTTTAGCTTCTCCCCACTTCTATTGGCATCTACCATTTTATTTTCTCCTCAGTTTTGTCTTTTTTGGAGTGTCACAGAGTTTGAATCACACAGTATGTAGCTTTTTCCATTAACTTATTTCTCTTGGAAAATATGCATCTTAGATTCCTTTGTATCTTTTCATGGTCTTATGCAGAGATATTTCTAGAAATTCATTTGAAGAAAGTGAAGCTCATTTTTTTCTAGAATTATATAACATTTCATTGGTTTAAGTATCCTGTTTTTCCATTATTTGCACTCTGGTTGCTTCCAAAATTGATTGGGAATGAAACCTCTGTAAATATTGACATTCAAGTGTGGAGATAAAGTTTTAAACTCTGGGTAAATACCTAGGACTACAGTGACTGGATTGCATAATCATTGTATATTTTGCAAGAAACCACCCAACTGTCTTCCAAAGTATCTTTAGCATTCATTTTAGCATCCAAAATATCTTTAGCATCATCAATGGAAAAGAGCTTTTGTTGTTTAGCATCCATATCAGCATTTAATGTAGCATTATAGGTTCTGGCCATTCTTATAAGTATGAAATACTATTGTAGTTTCAGTTTGTTTCTTAAATGACATTTGATATGGAGAATCTCTTCACATGCTTATCTGCCATCTGTAAATCTTATTTGCTAAGGTATCTGTTTAGGTTTTGGGACTCTTTTGAAATGAGTTGTTCTTTATTGCTTAAAGTCTTCTGTGTCTGATTTTGAATAATAAAGTTTCCCCGATTACGTTTTGAAAACTATTAAAGAAAGGAAGCAGGAAATTATTATTGGTAATTTGTGTACTACAGCAAGATGTGTTGCCCCTAAAGAATGTATTAGGCAAAACTGCAAGTCTAAGCCAGTTCTTTGAACTTTCATTTGAATTGCAATGGATTTTTCTATGAACAATGATTAAACGGTGATTATATAATGAGTGTTTGATGTTATTGAATAATAATTTAAAATTTAATTTGGAATAT
Organism: Cryptotis parvus; assembly: GCA_021461705.1. NCBI lineage: Eukaryota > Metazoa > Chordata > Mammalia > Eulipotyphla > Soricidae > Cryptotis > Cryptotis parvus. The sequence continues at coordinate 122,621 of JAJIBD010004882.1, forward strand.
TTTAAAATAATCTTTGCATAATTAAGGAGATGACTCACTTTGCATTTCCTATTATTTGTACAATATAGTCCCTCCCCCATCATTATAATGGTTATTTAAAATTAGTTTTCGATTTTCCAAAAAACTTAATTTTGACTATTTTAGGTCATAATAAATGCAAAAAATTCAAAGTCCTATGCTATCAGTCTTATGCGAGCACAATTATTTACAATGATAAACCGATTATATGATGAGAGAACACCGAACAGAATTAACTGTTTCTAAAGGCTATAGAATACTGTGTTATGCATCCAAAGCTATATTAACAAAACAGTTTAAAAGAAGGTAAATAACTACTAAAATTCAAATGAATGATTGCTTCATAAATAATTTGTTAGCTAATATTTATATATTTACTAGTTTACAATAAATAAAATACAATACAATATATTCTAAGGGTTTTAAAAATAACTGTTTCCTTTAATTCAACTATCTATTTATTTGTCCACTCATACTAAGCACAAGTTAAACTACTTCACAGAGCAAACCTATATGCCTTTATTTTCCTAGAGCCCTAGAATGAGAAATAGAATTATATTTTTTTAGAAATGAAATTCTAATTATTTGTATGTACTATTTGCAGGAAAAGACACATGCATTTAAGAAGTGAAGGAGAATGAATGCAGATTATCACCTTATGAACCACATACCTTCCTTGATTCTTTCTTTCAATGTGACTTTTGGGAGTGGAGAATGTTATATTACTACTTGTTTTTCCCCTGTGTAATGGCTTTGATGCAATATTATTGACTCTTCCTGACCTTTTGCTGATGTCTCTTGATTGCAGATTGGGTAGACAGAATGGAGAAAGCAAGACAATTACTTTTCCTTCTGTTACTAGATAGAAGTAAATTTTCTTTAATTTATTTCTCCTGTATTCAGACTCCAGGAGTGAGAAAAAAAACCTTGCAGTTTTTCTTGCTGAGATATATTAGCTATCTGAGATATATTAATGTTAGCCTTCTTCAAGGATGGGATATTGGAAATATCTGTAGGTAGCCAGAAGGAAAGAAACAGATATAGGATGACTATATTTAAAGTCACATTCTTTAAGAATATTAGAATAAATTCTGTTATTACATCTCTATCTACTATGCTTTATATATTTTTAAAAATCGCCTTTTTATTTATTTTTCCAGTTGAGAGAAGATAATGACTTTCTTTTCTGTTTTTAAATATTTTATTATACCACTGTGAGATATACAATTACAAAGATATTGATGTTTGGGTTTCAGTTATACAGTGTTCCAGCACCCATCGCTCTACCAGTGCCCATTTCCCACCAAAATGTTCCAAATTTCCTCCCCCTTTCCCTAGCCTGCCTCTATGGCAGGTTCTTTATCTCTTATCTCTCTTTCTCTTTCTCTTTTTTTCTTCTCTTGCATATTGTGGATTGTAATAATACACTTGCAGGTTATCATGTGAACCTTTTGCCTGTATTTAATGCTCAGTTCTAGGTTGGTATTAGCACTTTAGACAATTATTAGCACACTGTTCCCTTTTCTGTCTTACCTAAACTCTAACTCCCACATGATTGTGGTAATTTCCACCTTTGACAAGACCTCCTCATCCATGTTTCGCCTGACCTTGGATATTAGTATAATATGTATATATATGTATATGTATGTATACATACATATACATGTATGCATACATATACATGTATGCTGGCTGAGTCCAACATTGCTCCAAGGGTTTGCTCTCATGAGCGGGGGAGAGACAATGCTGGCTGGACTGGGAGTGGAGTTTTGGGCCCTGCCCTTTCCTCTGCCTCCATGCAAGTTGCCCTGGAAGAGAGAGACCCACCCACGCCAGACTCAGCTAATTTGCAACCCGGAAGAGATCCAGACCCATTCACTTCAGACCCACAGTTGTGCTGCTCAGCCGGCCCCATGTGGAAGCAACCCATGGAGCTGACCTCCCCGGTAAGGGGCTCGGCCATCCCCTGGCCGAGTCCAACATTGCTCCAAGGGTTTGCTCTCATGAGTGGGGAGAGACCATACTGGCTGGACTTGGAGTGGAGTTTTGGGCCCTGACCTTTCCTCCGCCTCCATGCCAGTTGCCCCGGAAGAGAGAGACCCACCCACGCCTGACCCACATGTCCCTTGGCACGTGGCTGCAAAGTGGCCGTGTGATATTTTTATAGGATGCTGAATTTTGCATAAGTTTCTTCCCAATTTCTTTCACATTTATACATAGTAAACAGTTATAGACATGTTTTAACTGATACCAGTAAGCCTGGCAAGAAGCCAGAGCAAACCACACATCATGCAGTTAGTCATTCTCAACATCCAGACTCCATAGTTCCTCAGAGCTCCATCCAAGAGAAAACCTGATCTTCCCCATTTTAAGTTTCATCAGACTATACCACCTACATGGTAAAGCCTGGCAAGCTACCGTGTTTTATTTACTTTTTATGCCAAAGACTAGTAACTATTATGGACCTTAGTTCTATAACCTGAAGAATGGTTTTGGACTCCTCCTGTCCCTGTATCAAGTATATGCCCTTGGGTTGCACTTGCTTGTGGCAGGACTAAGGGAGAAGTTACTAGTGCCCACTCGAGAAAATCAATGAACAATGGGAAGACAGTGATACAGTGATACAGTGATATGTATGCATATATGTATGTATATATACATATTTGTATAATAATATGTATATTTGTATTATATAACATGTATATATAATATTCATATATATGTCATGCAAATAAATACAATCATGCTATATCTGTTTCTTTCCTTCTGGCTAATTTCACTCAACATGATCCTCTCCATGTCCATCCACTTATAGGCAAATTTCATAACTTCATTTTTCCTAACAGCTGTGTAGTATTCCATTGTGTAGATGTGCTAAAGTTTCTTTATCTAGTCATCAGTTCTTGGGCACACTCTTTGTTTCCAGATTCTGGCTATTGTGAATAGTGCTGCTATGAAAATAAAAGTGCAGATGGTGTTTCCGCTGTGTGTTTTTGGCTTCCCAGGGTGTATTCCCAGGAGTGGTATGCCTGGGTCAAATGGAAGCTCAATATCTGTTCTTTGGAGGAATGTCTAAATTGTTTTCCAAAAAGGCTGTACCAGTCGACATTCCCACCAACAATGGATGAGAGTTCTCTTTTCCTCGTATCCACACCAGCACTTGTTGTTCTTGCACTTTTGGATATGTGCAGGTCTCTGTGGTTTGAGATGACATTTCATTGTTGTTTTGATTTGCATCTCTCTGATGATTAGTGATTATGAACATTTTTCGTATGCCTTTTGGCCATTCGAATTTCTTGTGAAAGTTTCTGTTCATCTCTTCTCTCCATTTTTTGATGGGGTTGGCTGTCTTCTTGTAAAGGTCTACCAGTGCCTGATACAACCTGGATATTAACCACTTATCGGATGGCTTGGTGAATATTCTTCCCAGTTTGTGGGCTGTCTCTATATCTTGGTCACTGTTTCTTTTGAGGTTAAGAAGCTCTTTAGTTTCATGTAGTCCCATATGGTTATCTTTGCTCCTGGTTTCTTTGTTAGTGGTGTTTCACCTTTGAAGATGCCTTTTAGCCTCACTGTCATGGAGGGGTTTCCCTATATTTTCTTCGATGTACTTTATGGACTCAGGTCTGATATTGAGATATTTAATTCCATTTTGATCTGATTTTTGTGCATGGTGTTAGACATAGGTCCAAATTCATTTCTTTACATGTAGCTGCCCAGTTTTCCCAGCACCACTGTTGAAGAGGCTTTTCTTGCTCCATTTTGGACTCTGCATCTTTATCAAGATTAAATGATCATGTGTTTGAGGAGGGGTGTCAGGATACTCAACTCTATTACATAGGTCCACAGGTCTGGTTTTATTCCAATACCATGCTGATTTAATTACTACTGCTTTGTAGTACAGTTCGAAGTTTGGAATGGTGATGCCTCCCATCTTCTTCCCAAGGATTACTTTTAGCTATCCATGGGGGGTTTATTCTTCCATACAAATTTCAGGAGTGTTTGGTCAATTTCTTTTGAAGAATGCCATGGGTATCCTTATAGGGACCGCATTGAATCTGTACAAAGCACTAGGTAGTATTACCATTTTGACAATGTTGGTTCTCCCCATCCATGAGCAGGGAATGAATCATTTTATTTTCAATGATACTTTACAAATAGTGGTGAGTGGGCTACCACTTTTTTATTACAATTTTTTAAAATTTATAATAGGAAATTGGAAGTTGCTTTTGTGGAACTGTTACATTGGAGCCGAGGCGTGAGATGTCAAGCGGCCTGACTGACAGCAGCCAGCGAGCCTGACGGGCAGCATGGGCAGCGGTCAGGTGACTCACTCCCTCCCTGCCGCCTGCCTCCCTCGCCCCCTGCTCCACAGCTGCCACCACGCCACTGCTGTAGCTGCCACTGCCTCCATGAGAGCAACTTCCAACCGGAGTCCACTATCCTTATGGAGCCTCAGAAGAGCCCAGAGAAACACCCACACCTTGCTGGCAGCGATCTTCACCATCCATACTCCGCAGCTCATAAGATCTCCACCCAACAGATTAATCCAGTCTCTAGCCCGGCTTGTTAGAAACCCAGTCTACAAGGACCGACCCTGCGGAGAACCGCCCTTCAGAGGAGAGTATTTCAAGCCCAGGAATGCTTGAGCCACAGACACAGATACACCCTGCAGAGTAGAAACCAGCTTTCCCCCATTGTGCATGAGCTGCTGCAGTCACATGATTTACCTCCAAATTACCATGAATATTCTACCCACTCCTTAGAGAGAGCACCACAAAGTAATGAGAGTATAGCGACCGCACAGCAGAGCCTGGTAAACTGTCTGATGCATGTTCGATACGCCAAAACCAGTAACAAAAATGCTTATTTTCCTGACCCCAAATGAGCCATTAATATGGCAGCAGTAAGAAAGGCGAACAAGCAGTGCCTGATAAAATTTCACGGCCATCCTAGGCTGCCAAAACGAAGACTAAAATGACTGTCTGTACTTTCAATGCACATACGCTGGCATTGGAAGCATATATTGAGCTCAGATCTGATGGTGAAAGAGCAAAAGATCAAGTATGACATCGTTGGTCTGACTGAGACGAGGAGGTGTCAGTCGCATCATGCTGTATTTGACACCAGAGAAGAACTGTTCCTTGGAACATGCAACGAAAAGAGGCATCGGTGGCATTGGTGTCCTTGTCAACACGAACATGGCCGTCAGCATTGATTCATTTGAATGCCTATCAAGCCGGATAGGATGATTACACTTGAAGAGATGTGGCCCACTGCCAGAAATTTCTATCTTCATTGTCTACACACCAACATCCACATACAAAGGAGATGAAATTGAGAAATTCTACATGGAACTGGAGGAGTTCTATAAAAAGATCACACCTTCCACAAGATCATAGTTGGTGATTTTAATGCCAAGATAGGACCAAGAAGATCTGTTGAAGAACTCCACAATTGGGACCCATGGCCTAGAATGGAATGAACAGGGTGAGAGACTATCTGAGTTCATCATGTCCACCAAGACCATTCATGGGAACTCACAGTTCCAGAAGCTGAAGCGAAACGTTGGACATGGGAATCTCCTGGTGGACAGTTCCACAATGAAATTCGCCAATGATCTTCAATGAACGGTTTTGTCTGACCAATGTTGCTGTCATCCCCAAATTCCAAACATGATCGGACCACCGTCTCCCTTTGTGCAAAATTCTACTTCCCCAGCAATGGGAAGAAAAGGCTGCAAAGTTTAAGAAGAGAACTCCCAGAATGACCACCAACTGGGAACTCTTTGGCACCATTGCAGCAACATGGGAAGATACCACCATTGCGCCGGAGAATCACCGACTGCTTCGCACCTCCATGATTATGCGAAGAATGCCGGGAGAGAACGACACAAGAGCCTCCTTCAGAAACCTCGCCACGGGCGGCCCAGGACCAAATGCTAACGTCCAAGCTTGCTAAACGGTGCAGAGAAGCGATAAAAGAAGACCTCAAAGACAGAAGAGCAGAAATACTGGAAGATGCAGCAGAAGCCGGGAAAAAGCATTCACACTGCCTGCCTGTTCTTCGCAAACTATAAGACCAAGATGACTGCCCTCCGACGCCCTGATTGATCTATCACATCTTCCAGAAAGGCAATGGAGAAGATTATCCAGGACTTCTACTCAAATCTCTTTGATAGCCACATCCACCTGCCCACATACCAAATTCCACAGGATGGATATGTCATTCCCAACGTTCTCCCTTCTGAAATCCGACATGCCATCTCGTCGGTAAAGAATGGAACAGCACCAGCCCCAAACAAAGTCAGACCCAAACACCTGAAGAATCTGCCGTCAGTACTCATCAATACACTAGCTCAGCCCTTTACACGCTACCTGTCAGAATGCAAGGTACCCTCCCAATGGAAAACCAGCAGGACAGTTCTACTGTTCAAGAAGGGAAACATTCACGACATCAGCAACTATCGCCCCATCTGCCTGTTTTCCGTCATCTACAAGCTGTTGACATGAGTCATCCTGAACAGGATTGGCAGAACACTAGATGAAGGCCAACTATGTGAGCAAGATGGCTTCCGGAAGGGATTCAGCACAATCAACCATATCCACACATAACTGTCGGGGCGCCGCCGGGGTCCCCGACAGTGCCGGGAAGCGAAGTTCCCTTCTACCTCCCAAGCCGGCGAGGAATGGATAAAAACTCAGGAATCTAATGCAGTTTTAAAAGGCTTTACTTATCACAGGTTCAGGCATACGAATCAGCAAAAGGAAAAGCCCGGTGCTAGGATTCCCGGCTAGAACCTCAGACACGTGTAGGCCAAGATGGCGGCCACCACATGTTATGGCCCTATAAAAAGGAGAAGACAAGACTCCCATGAAGGGTGAGAGCTCCCAGAGAGCCCAAAAAGAAGCTCGCGAGAGAGAAGCAGGCTAGTATTATACCCCTGCAACTCAGACCTCCCTCCCACTTTTATAAAGCAGGGAGGGTCAAATGCCCTTAGGTAGTCCCTCCCTCCTGCACCTCACCTAAGCCCTTTTATATGTTAATGTTTTGAGCCAAGATCTGCCTGGAAAAGCCTTTATAGGGTAGAGAAGGGGGTTTCTGAGATGGCATTCTCTGTACCAAAGACTAATACTTGATCACTTGATCACTTGAATCCCGTTATTCATCGATTTGCTCGAGCGGGCGCCAGTAACATTTTCATTGGGCCCTATCACGTGCCAATGTAGCCCAATGGCATCTGGTTGATTCAGGAATATGAAGAGCCTCAAACCGTTCCTTCAGGGTCTTTACAAGGAAGTCTGACCATCTTCTAGGTGGGCAGCCACGTGATCTTTTGATATCCCGTGGGATCCAGTCGGTAATGGCTCTAGTCCAGCGGTTGTCTCCAAATCGCATTACATGTCCAGCCCATCTGATTTTCGATGCCTTGGCAAACGAGACAGCATCCCTGATTCTGGAATAGCGATGGAGGTCAGAACTCCAGATTCCTTCTCTCACTTGAGTGAGGCGTGATATTCCAAGCATAGCTCTTTCGATTCCTCTCTGGGAGACCCGAATAGCATTCTCATCCTGCTTTCGTAGGGCCCAGGTCTCTGAGGCGTATGTTAATGCAGGGAGAACGGTGGAGTCAAAGATATGTGCCCGGAGCCGGAGGTTCTTTGTCCTTTTAGCTATTTCTTCGATGCCTTTGAAGGCATTCCATGCCGCTCTCTTCCTCTTGCGCAGCTCAGGTTTTAGGTCGTTCATCATGTTGATTTCTCGACCTAGGTACACATAGCTGCTGCATTCACAGATGTTTGTTCCATTGAGAGTGAATGGGGCCTCTGGAACTAGTTCATTCTTCATGAACATAGTTTTCTTTAGATTCAGCTGTAGACCTATCTTTCCACATTCTCGGTCAAAGTCAGCCAGCATTTGTGCCGCTTGGCTAGTTTGGTGTTATTAGAACAATGTCATCAGCGAAGCAGAGGTGGTGTAGTTGCCAACCATCTATCTTCACTCCCATTCCTTCCCATTCTAATTGTTGCATGATGTTCTCGAGGGTGGCGCTGAAGAGTTTTGGTGAAATGGTATCACCCTGTCGAACCCCTCTTTTCACATTAATGATCACTTCTTTGTAGAATGGTGAGATCCTGGTGGTGAATCCGTAATACAGCTCACGAAGGATCTTGATGTATTGGGTTTGAACACCCTGTTTGGCTAGGGCTTCGATGACTGCTTCAGTCTCCACAGAATCAAAGGCTTTCTGTAAATCAATGAACGTGAGACAGAGTGGCATCTTGG